>CAUYON010149857.1:0-18290 GCA_963573935.1 Arctocebus calabarensis
AGTCCCAGCTACTCGGGAGGCTGAGGCAAGAGAATCACTTAAGCCCAAGAGCTGGAGGTTGCTGTGAGCAGTGTGACGCCACGGCACTCTACCCAGGGCGATAAAGTGAGACTCTGTTTCTACAAAAAAAAAAAAAAAAAAAAGAAAAAGAAAGTCTCACAGATCCTGTCTACTCCAGGAGATACCTCAAGAAGATAAACAGGATGAAGAGGGTGTAGTTAGAGTAACCAAATACTATGGGTTGAATTGGGTTTCTGCAACAAAAATATGTGAGAGTCTTAATCCCCCTTAGAATGCTACATTATTGTTACATTATTTGGAGACAGTGTCTTTATAGAGACACTCAAGTTAAATCTAGGTCATTAGGGAATCCTAATCCAATGTGACTGTGAATCTTATGAAAAGAACAAATAGAAACACATAAAAGAAAGATAATATAAAGAGAACAAGAAGAAAACAGTTATACCCAAGCCCATAAGAGAAGCCTGAATAGATCCTTTCTTCACAAGTCCCAGAAGAACCAATTCTGCCTTTACCTAGATTCCAAACTTCTAGCTCCGGGTATCAGGTGAAATTTGGAATCAGGTGAAAATTTGCAGTCTTCCAGAGGAAATATGCCTAGAAGGTCACACCTCGGTTCTCTGTGTTCTGAGATCCTCTCAAATTCACTCATGTTTCCACTGTTCTTTCCAGTGTCTTGGGACGTAGTGGTGAAGACAGCAGAGCTAGAGATGGACATCCAAGGCCAGGTGGCAAGGGCTCCATCTCAGCTAAAAGCAGCCCAGAGCACTAACTCCAGACAGATGCAACCTCTCACAGGCACCTGGAGAGTACATACAGCTCCTACTCTGTCCTGTGGGGCAGAAAGGCGATCACGGAGGGAATCCTGATCTGAAGGAGTAGTAGTCAAAATACTGCTTCTCATACCGAAAGTGACTGAACTACTTTGGATTGGCCAGCACTCACCATCAGAGCTTGAGAATTCATCCAAGTATCAGGACACAAAGGGAAACACATTTTTTACAAAGCCAAATGTATAAAGGTGAAAATACATACATGCTTTTTACTTTAGCCAATGTTCTTGGCACTGGATGAAGGGTTGGAAATACAGAGATAAACATCTCCCATTTACTGATGGATGGACGGGGACAGTGCTGCACAAGCCACTTTGCAAACCTCATCACCTTTCTTTCTATCAGATCCTCATGCAAGTAACATTGTCAATTCTCACAAATTAACAAACCTAAGATTGCACCCAAGTTACCTCATTGGTGCTGACTTGGCAGAGATCAAACCCAGTTCCACTCACATTTGTTGTTGCTTTTATTCACTAGGCCACAGGAAGTTTGGAGTAGAATAAAATGAGAGGTATTCAATTTTAACAAATAATTCAGTAAATGCCATAAAAAATGTCTGAATAGAGTGAAGTATAAGGCAGAGAGTCACTATTGTCAAAGGTCTCGGGAAATGTTATATAGGACAATAATGCTTTTAGCTGTTCAGGAAGCAATGAATGGAAAGGGAGAGTATTTCAGGAGAAGGAAGTCTTAAGCCAAGCCTAGAATTATAAAAAATGACGGTGTGTGTGGGGAAGGTTGAGAGGCCAGTCTACCCAACCACAGCACAGGTCTGCCAGGGAGCAATGGGAACTCTTTCTTGGGAAGGTGGGTTGAGCCAGAATGTGCAAGGATTAGAGAATCATGCAGCTTTTTAAATGCATAAATCATGTGCTCAGATTTGTTTTTTAAAAGATCTAACTTAGATGAGTGCAGAGGGTACAATTGAGGAGTAAAGCACGTGACCATGTAATGAGAAAACCAAGAGGCTGGACTTTAAAATGATAGAGGGGAGAGGGAATGAAGGCCTGCAAGATACAGGCTTTGCCGTCCTTCCTGGAGTAGATTTAGGAGGCCGGTGGCTAACAGTGTATGTTTGGAGGGCAAATGAATGCACAGTTGAGAACTTTTAGGTTATTATTTTGTGGGTGGATTGGGATCATTGTAAACAATACAGAAAATCTAGGCAAAACCTGCAGTGTAGTCATCAGTATTTGCGTAAGATCTTACAGGGAGTACTGTACACAGGGAGATGAGAAGCTAGCCAAGGAGCAGAGGCCAGAAGAGCAAGATTTAAAAGCTTAAATAATGGAACTCTTGGCATCTCTTAGCTCAGACTTAAAGCTTTTCTTTTTCTTAAAATAAGTGTTCTAAATATTCGAGAAATGTAAGGTTTTAGTGGAAAGAGTTCTGACGTAGTAAGGTGCTAGTGCCAAATTTGTCATTAATTAATTATGTGACCCTTGGCATGTCACTTAATTTAACTCAGACTTGATAGTCTGATCTGTGGAAGTAGGAGATCTCCAAGGTTCCTTCTTTTGCTTTCAAATGCAATGATTCTCACTCTTTTTTTTTAAATTAGAGGATTTTAATTGAAGTATATATTACATGATATTATAGGCAGTTGTGCCATGTGCTTCCCAACTATTAGGGATAAAAAGAAAAAATGTGCATGATAATCCTAACTTCCTAACTGTTGAACTCTCAAGACTTCACATCTAAAAGTCATTGGTAGTTTTCTTTCTTTCTATCCTGACTGTTAACAAATTCTGTAGACTAAAAAATGTTGCAATGGATTGATAAATGAAAAGATATCAGAACTGGGTGATAATTTTCCAAAGCCTCACTGGAATTAATAAAACAGTCATGATTAATGATGTTTATGGACAGAGATGTTATATTATATAAAAACTCTTTCATTTGAAAGGATTGTGCTTTAAATTGAAAATAACTTATGGATTCAGCTGGATATTGAATTCTAACAGCATGTCTAAAGTCACTCAATATATTGGCTCTTCAATGAGGGAGAGAGATGATGGGTCCCCTAGTCTTGCCCCTGAGCCATAGATCTTATTCCAAGTATCACACATAATAAAAAACCTTCACTATCTTAGGTCTAATGCTCTTCAAAGAGACAAACTGTTGCTAAGTCTGTCCTACAACTTATCGTTGAATAAAATGCCCTATTTCTTAAAAGATGTCCCACTCTCTCGGAGCCCAGAGAAATTTAAGGGAAGATTTTACAAGGTGAATTAATGGCCAGAAGCGTAGCTGTATGCCAACCTAGTATGTGAGAGAAAATCATTTTAACCTTCCTCCAGTAATTAAATGGTTATTGATTGATATGAAGATACTGTAACCTTTCAGATTAAATTAAGAAATGTTGCTGAACACAATTAAAATTTTTCTAATGTAACGCTGTTTGCAGAGTGCATTTTTGACTAAATTCCATCTCTGAGGTTAATTACCATGTCTAAGGGGCCAGGAATAATAGATTAAGTGGAAAGTTGGCTCCAAAAGGTAAAGAATGGGAAGAAAGTATGAAGTGTTCAGAAATGATTCATGTCCTAGTGATGAATTTGAGGGAGGAAAGCCAAGTAACCACACCACTCTTCTGTGCTAAAGGTTTTAGGCTAAAGTGGCGATATAAAATTAACAGGATGTCCATTCCTTTCAGTGGAGCAAGGGCAGCTCCAAATTTTCCGCACAATTAGGAACCACCTCATTCTTGCTAGTTTGCCTAAAGGTAGAATATCTTATGAAATGTTCTGGAAATATCCGTGCAGTATGAACAGCCTTTATTTTTAATGAGCTCAAAACTCCTTATGAGAATCAATGTGGAAGGTATGTTGACTACATTATGAACATAGGCAGAACAAAATTATCATCTCAGCTGGAGGGTTCGAATCCAGCCGGGGCCCGCCAAACAACAATGACGGCTGCAACCAAAGATGGTCGGGCATTATGGCAGGTGCCTGTAGTCCCAGCTACTTGGGAGGCGGAGGCAGGAGACTCGCTTGAGTCTAGGAATTGGAGGTTGCTGTGAGCTGTGATGCCACAGCACTCTATCCAGGGTGACAGCTTGAGGCTCGGTCTCAAAAAAAAAAAAAATTATCATCTCAAAACACAAAAATGTGTCTCAAAGTGACCTGGGTAGTGCTGTATTCTAGAGAGGGTAAAAGAAGCTTAAATTTTGTCCTGATCATGCTATTAATGGGCTGGCTTTTGACAAGATATCCAACTTAGTTCTGCCTCATTTTCTTTCATCTGTAAAATGAGAGGTTTAGGCCAAATGCCTTCTAAAGTGGCTCCAGTTCTATAAAGAAAAATATGTACAAATTAGAAAAGGAAAATACTCATGCGATATATACACATATATGTCTTTAACCTTTGTCAAGCATGCTGCTTATGACTTTATCTCATCAGAACCATGCTCAGACTTTTAGTGAACTCCAACTAAACTTGTTTTTATATAAATTAGGTTTCCAAAAGGAAAGGCCCAAGTTGCTTACTGTGAAAATGGCGAGGCATGTATACATTGATAAAAAAAAAAAAAAAAAGACTAAAGGTCTTCATGACACATTCAGTGAATAAATGGTCTAGTAACTTTTACCAGTTAATTGATGCATAAAAGGTTGTGAAGATTAATGCACATCAAAATCAAAACTAAATTGAATTTTTGACACTTTTGCAAATAAAAACCCCAAACAATACATAGGCGCCTTTTGATTTGTCACAGCTGGAAGATTCTGAATCATGAGACGCTCTAGGAGAGACCATTAAATAGCGTCAGATGGTTTGTCACTGTGGAGGAAAAGTAATTGAAGAACCAAACTGTGTATGTGGGCATTGCATTTTAAAATATTTACCAACCAGGAATAAACAGTATTTTCTTTGTACAACTGAAGCACAAAATTTAATAGTCAACAGGAAAATTTAATAATTTAACTCCTTAATTTTTCTTATAGTGTCAGACTAAATGATCTTTGCTTAAAAATATTTCTGGTCTGCAATTAAAAAAAAAAAACATTGACCATCTAAGCTATTTGTTATCTCTTTTTATGAGCAGAGAAAAGATTTAAAAGCTAGCAACCATTTCATGGGAATGCTATTTGAAAATAACAATGCAGGGTGGAATAAGTATAGTAGGTAAAATAGGAACCAAATTCTCAATGTTGGTTCAGTAAGATTACAAATATGACTATAATTTAAGATCATCTTGGTCTGGTATTCTTAGTTTCATTCATAGGGCAGTCACTAATTTTTTTTGGAGGGAGGGTAATTGATGGTAACACACCTACGGTGTGCATCTTAGAAGGGTACAGGTGAAACTTACTAAATGCAGAATATAAATGTCTTAACACAATAACTAAGAAAATGCCATGAAGGCTATGTTAACCAGTTCGATGAAAATATTTCAAATTGTATATAAAACCAGCACATTGTACCCCATGATTGCATTAAGGTACACAGCCATGATTTAATTAAAAAAAAAAAAAAAAGAATTACTAATGAAATAAGTGCTGGCATATCATTAAGTCAATGAGGTACTTGGTTTACTCTTTTAAAAATAATATTAACCCTAACACTATTAATAACTAGGTACATGTGTTGCCTTTGTAGTAGAAATGTAGAGCCACAGAGGTCCATACTGAAACCCAATTCAGCATTTGAGAAGGAAGTCTGCTGTACAAATAACTTGTTTTATTTGATTTTACTCATGAGACTCTATAGTTATGTTTTTTCTTCTTAGATGAGATAATTTTTTTAACTTTTGTTTCTTACTACTGCCACTTTAATAGTAGATGGGGCTGATAAATACAGAAAGAGAACCTGTAACTATCTGCATTATCTTCACCTATCGTGATAACTTTAGCAGTTGGCAAAAGTGTCCACTGTGGACAGTTTGTTCACAACTGTCCACACCATGGAGGAAGCCGAAACATAAAAACAAACCTAGTCTTGGGTGGCCCTTGTGGCTCAAAGGAGTAGGGTGCCAGCCCCATATGCCGAAGGCAACGGGTTCAAGCCCAGCTCTGGCCAAAAACTGAAAAAAAAAAAAACCCTAAATAAATCTAGTCTTGAAAAACTGACTTCTACATAGGACAGAGGAAGGAATAGTTTCTATTCTTGGAAGGACCACAGAACATTGTTTTAATCAGTAGCAAAGGATCAAAAAACTCTAAAATTCTAAATGAGGTTAATAAATCAAGAAGAGTTTAAATGAAAATAAATTTCATAATCAGCTTGCAAATAAATACTGCTGCATATTCTATTAAGATTAGTTCCAAGGCTGAGGCAAGTCGGAATAAATTTTTTTTAATATATATTCACAGTTCAAGGCTTTTAGATGACAATAGACCACAAGAAAATCTTTTAATAAAAATATCACTATTTAGTAAAAAGGATAACAGCAACTTATAATCATAGGCTAACAGAAAGTCTCTTCTCTCTGAAAGGATTTTTTCCTCCACCTCCAGAATAATTGTATTATAATATTATATAATATTTTGAAAATCACCTGTAAAGGAGGTATAAAACACCGTGTCAAATCCCCTTGAAGCCATTCCTATATCTCAGTGGGTGTGAAGTATCCAATCATACCCTGGCTCTTACAAGTAAGACTTTTTTTTTTTTTTTTTTTTTTGGTGACAGAGCTTCAAGCTGTCACCCTGGATAGAGTGCTGTGGCATCACAGCTCACAGCAACCTCCAACTCCTGGGCTTAAGCAAGTCTCTTGCCTCTGCCTCCCAAGTAGCTGGGACCACAGGCACCCACCACAATGCCTGGCCATTTTTTGGTTGTAGCCATCATTGTTGTTTGGCGGGCCCGGGCTGGATTCAAACCCATCAGCTCAGGTGTACATGGCTGGCGCCTTAGCCCATTGAGCCACAGGCGCCGAGCCACAATTAAGACTTTGAACTCAGGTTTCTCTAAGGACTTTCATCCTCATCCCCCTAAAGGTGATAATATTTGGGAAAATGGACCGTCTGAAAACAAACTTTCCTACAAACCTCAAGAAAGATTCCAAGTTTCTACTTTTAGCCAGGAGAAAAAATATCATTAGGGGATAATGATTATGTCAATTTTATACAAATTGATTGTACTACATTCAGGTCAAACTTTGTTTGGCGGGAAGAAGAGAGACCTATGAGAGAGATCACAAACAAACAATAAGAGACAAAAGTCAGGAAAAATTCAGAAAGACTAATCAACTTTACCAAACACTACAGATGTCTGAATAAGATTAAGCTATGTAGCATCCATTGGACTTTGCATTTTAGGACAATCCTGGTGACCCTAGAAAATACCGTTTAATATGAAGTCATTGCAGTGAATTGAAAAGAAGTTGAAAGGTGAGGACCTGAAAGTGGTTACTTTGGTCCTTAAAGCAACATTGGTGGGAGAGATCAATGTTCAGGGACCCAACCCACGTTGCAATCTCTGCTCAGAAACCTTACGTGCGACCTTGAGAAATCCACTTAACATCAAGGAATCACAGATTTTTGCCTTTTCCTTTGGGATAATTACAGAACCTCCTAGAATTTTGTGAAAATAAAATTAGATATTGCCTATCATTTGCTTACATAGCACCTGGCTTATGATAAGCCCTCAATACCTATCAGCTGTTACTTTGAGATGACGACAAGAGCTATAAAGTCGAGTGAATAGCTTTTGTGTCCTTTGTGACTTTGTTTTCTTTTAGCATTTCTGTGGGTAGGTTTGTGTGTGCATATGGGCATATTCGATAGGACTGAATTGAGCATAGACACAGGCTAAGGAAAATCAGCCAGTAAATGAAGAAAAGAAATGCTTGAATTCCACTTTGAGAAAGACATTTCTCCCATTTGGAAAATATACTTTCATAAGCCTACTAGGGCCAGATGAAATACTCTGGGCAGAAATTTTGGCTGGTTCCAAGTCATCAGAGAAGGGAGGAGGTGAAACAAGAGGAAGAAAGTGTGCTTCTAAAACAGGTGCAGAGCCTGAATCAAAGACTAGAGAATAAGTCATCTGCTGAAATCTGGTCTGAAGGAGCAGAAGGGACCACAGAGATTGAAACTGGGGAAGAGGGGAAAGCAATATACTGCTGTGTCTCAAGGAAATCTCCACCTGATAGTTGGGGGTGGAAAAAAGCATTTATTGACCATGCTCCATCCCTCGTAGACAGCGGGTTGCCCAGAGGGCATGAACTCCCTCACATTTCAGGTGAGCTTGCATGTTCCCTGAATAGGTTCCCACTAGCATCCCATGGTGCAGAGTCAAAGAAGGCTTGAAAGATTTTTCTGATGCATGCTTGAGATAAGATACTGTCAGTTCCAGCTAAATTGAAGCCTACACAGATTTAATTTGCTGTAGCCGTGACTGGAATCAGAGATGAGAAGAGGCCAAGAAAATGTGAGTTAGTGAACAAGAATCATCTGATAGAGTTTACCCCTTGCAGTGCTGCTGCCTTTCAGCAAATCCAATCCTAAACTGGGCCTTCTAGGTTTGGGTCTTCAAAATGTTTTGTAGAGGAGCATTTGTGAAACAAGATACAATTCTCTCCCTCTTCCAAAGCAATTAGTCACAAGGCCTTAACTGATCATCATCATCCCTGACTTTATCACCTATTTTAATTTTTTATCATGCTAAATCATAACTTCAACTAATCTGGGCATTTGCCTATAGGTGGATGCAGACCTTCACCATGAAAATTTCAGAGCTCATGTTAGTTTTGCCATTATTGAGTGGCAATTATTGCAATTGCCCTTTCACCATTATCACTGGGAACAAAAGTGGCAAGAAAGACCTCAGTGAATGCCTTGGATTCTACATACACTACTTTTTGTCCCCATTAATACAGCAGCATCCTTATCTCCTCATGGAAATTAGGTGCGAGTGGACATGTGGGCACTTAGGAGAAGAGTTCTATCTTGATGTACTTACATTACTAGAAATAATGGCTGAATAAGCTTAAAATCTATCTTTAATTGTTTATAAGTTAGAAATTAAATTTCAAAATGATTACAGATGATGGGCAAAAGGAAACAGAGACAGGAGAGAAGTAGAGAAGAAAAGAACACGTGCACATTCAGACTACAGAAACAATACCAAGAATCTCAACTCTGTTACAAAGTCTGACAGTCTGAAGCTCGGCATTTTCAAACGGAGAAATGGTCTTGTGGGAGCTTCGGCCTTCCCCCAGTGCAATTTGGCTCAGAGGTCACTGAACACAGAGACACAGGCTCACAGCCCTCTCGGGGAGAGTGAGTGTGTTTGGAGAATTAAAAAAAAAAAAAAAAAAACTAGGGAGCACAGACTGCACTAGAGGCTGGGGCCCTAAACCTTGTTAGGAGAGAAAAGGTCTCTCAGGAAGAGTAGGAGGAAATTGCCTTCTTTCTTCTGTTTTCTCAATATTGACCACAGCACAAACTCATCTGCCCACACGTCTTCCTGGGGGTTTAATGGTCAGTATTAAAATTTGTGTACGTGGTCTGATTGGGGTCTACTTTGACATCCTATTCCTACACTGTGTTCCCTGTCCCATACTCTATTTATGTCAAGATTACAAATAACTTAAGAGTCATGAAAATAAGAGATGATTCAGTCTAAGTAAAATAATTAATTTTTAAAAATTTGGTTAAAAAATACAAGCCCAGTAAGAACCATGCCATAAAAATTTAGCCTTCCCCCATTAAATTAATAATCAAATTTAGGAACTTTTCACCAGTCCTCACATTTGGTGGTAGAAAGCCTCCTGGCCCAACTTTTAAAATTTTCTTCTTATGTCCTTGACTCTTTATTTTTTCTCCATCCTCTTGTCTCCTCCAGTCATTAAAAAAAAAAAAAAAACTCACGGTATAGTTTGGGGCTTGTCTCCAACAATTAGGAGCTCCTGTCTCTGTTTGCTAGTTCACTGACATGAGGATTTTAAAGTGACCTGGCAATGACCTGGCAATATTCACAGCTTCAAGTTCAGTAGAAACCTTGTGCGCAATAGAACACATGAGCTATGGTGTGAGATTCCAGGGGGAGCCTGCTAGGCCTACACACATGCAAAGCCCGTCAGTGCATGAAAGTTAATACCTTTTGCCATAATCCTCAACCGAAAGGGAGCTAGTGGATTAATGTTACTCCTTGTCAGTCTGGTCCCTGAGGGAAGGAGTCACTTCTGGTACTTTTAAGGTTGAAAGGACATAGGTTAAGTCTAGAAGCACAAAATCAGCAAAGGAATCCCTGGAAATGGTGGTGAGAGGAGCTAGTTCTATTTCCAGTTCTTGTTTCTCAACCCAGGTATTCATTCTAGCTTTGGAGGAAACTGCACATCAGTTTTACACTCTAGTACTGCAGAGTTTCCAAGCTAGCAGCCAGCAGATATTTGAATAGGCAATTCTCATTCACCTAGGCCGGTTGCTTCCGAGGAATGCATACATTTATGCCAGGACCACACGATACTATGGACATACATCAATTTCTATAAAATGGATCCTTTATTTGGAGATAGTATTGTGAAAAAATCCATGCCAGCAAATAAGGTATTGTGTGTGCTTTCAGATGATGGGGGAGGTAAAAGGACTTTGTGCAGGAAAGTAAAAACAAATCTGGAGTAGATGGCAACCCCTCTATGGATTCCTGCTTCCTGTTTCAGGGTAGAAGACACTCATGCCACATGGCACTGCACAGGGGAATCTCCATCAGTCTCTGGTGGTAAAGGTCGCATATTCAGAAGTGAAGTGGCTAGGTCAGCCTTAGGAAGACGGTGGCCCATTTCCGGAATCCTGACGGCTACACCCCACCAAGGTGATTCTGGTCTCTCCTTTCTCCGCCTGCCTCGCCAGCTCTGTGCTGCCTGGAGAGAGAGGCTGACTGCCATCCACAAGAGGAAGCATAGCAAACCTTTCATGTGAAGCTCCCTGGTCTGGTTTTGAGTCAAATCTGCTCTTTAGCTGCAAGAGATGAAGATCTTTCTAGATGCCGCCTTGCAGGCCTCGATTCGAGAATTGGCAAGATAATTAATCTCATTTTTCTTTTCCAGAGTTGTAAAGAGCACCAGTCAACCCCACAAGGAAAACTACTTCTGCCCCACAGCACTGACGTGTTAGAGCCGTGAGCAGCCCAGCCCTTCACCTTCCACTCGGCCTCATCTGACTCCACTAAGGGTGAGAGGTTCGTAACCGGGATGCACAACCTACCTGGGCTGCACCGCATCCCACTGCTGCGGTTCTAGAACCCGCCCCTGCACGTCTATTTTCTAGGAGGTCCTACTCATGGCCGCCCCTGTCCCTCCACAGAAAGCAAAGCCCCAAAGACTTCTGCGATGTAGTCTATTTGGAAGTTACTCACAGCGAGCGGGAGTGAGCAGTCAGTAACCGTAAAACAGGTAGGGAGAAAAGAAGGTGTGTTATCAAGTCAGTCAGTGCCCTAACAGCAGCATGCCAATCACTCCGGGAACTTCCGAGAACATAAAACGCCTGTCAGAATTGTCCGCTTGAAAACCGCGAACAGTAGCATCAATCAGCGCTCCGGGTCTCGCTCGCGCGAGATGGGGACCAGATGCTCCCAGGTGAAGTGAATCAAAGCGCACACGGAACTTGTCTCTGCAGCCGCAGCTGGAGCCCGGGAAATTGGAGAGGATGGAGAGAACTAGGAGCCCCGGATTCAGAGGGTGGAGGGAGGAAAGGTCGCAATGAGGGGAGAAAGTCTAGAACTAGATCCAGCAAAACTCCACAGTGATGAAGGGGGGAAAGGACATGTTTGTGAACCACAATACCTGTTACACTTAAAGTTATACCCACCAACAACACCCACACACTAGAGCGTAGCTCACTTTTCTACATGCTTCCAAAACCTCCTCCAAAGTCTGGGTGGTCATTTTGCTAAGGAGAACATGTTCCAGCTCCATCCATGTAAAAATGAAAGAGGAAAAGTCACCATCATTCTTTAAGGCTGCATAATATTCCATGGTATACATGTATCACATGTGTGGTACATATTCGTAGGGTCAGGAGAAAACTTTACGGATCAAAAATGTTTTCATATAGTAAACAAGAAAATATCATGAAAAAAAAAAGTCTGGGCGGTCAATGAGAACTGCACGTTAATAGATTTTAGGAGGAACCCAGGGACGTCGTTGTCTGTTACGTTCTTTAGTCTGGGAAGACATGAGGACAGCCCTGGGGAAAGACAGAGGCCTGGAGGAGGAGAAAAAACAAGAGAACGTTATTATGCCTCTCCTCAGAAATTTAGTAAAATATCAAGGAAATGCTTATGGGATTCTAACAAGTCACAGGATTTATTTTTCATTGAAGTAGAACAGCTGCCCTGAAAAGTTTTCAAATAATAACTGTACTTTCCAAAGGTGAACAAGCCCATAGTGCCAAAACACATATCAACAAACTGAATAAATCACAGGCATCTCTCTTATGCTTCCCTCGAAATCACCATCCCAGGCAAAAGGGCCCACTTGGCTTCTTACTAACACCATATGCTGGTTTGGCCTCATATTTGAAACTTAGGCAAATGCAAACAAAGAGAATGCACCCCTCCGGGTGTGGTTTTGCTTGCGAGATTCTGCAAGCCTTTGATTCTCGGTGGTGAAATTCACATCAATCCTTTTACATGCGTTAGTCATGTGGGGTTTTTGTGTGTTTTATTTGTTTTTCCTAGAGGTAAGCTGGAGATGCCTTCCAACTGGCTGTGAGGAGCCACGTTGCGTTTTACTGTCTCATTCATCTTGGGCTCCCCAGCACCTACTACCCTGCATTAGGTCACCATAAAGCCAACGACACCTCTTTTTATCTACCTCAGGACTGACCAGCACAGAGCCCGCCTTTTATTGGCACGTAATAAATGTGAATTGATTCTCGGATGGTAAAATTGTTGTAATGATCCATTCTTATGTCTCTCAAATTGCTATTGACATCTCAATCCATAAATACTCATTTAAAGTGTACACTTTATACATTTTTTATCTATTTAGTTTTTATTGCAGGAAAGAGTCCCAAGACTCCCCAAATAGTATTAAGTAATAAAGAGACCCGGGGAGGATGCTACCGGAAAGAAAGACACTCCAATTTCTCACAGGACTATGAAAAACCACAAAAAGTGAGGGTTCCAGAAGATCTGAATGGCTTGTAGTTTTGCTATCTCTCCCTCCTATTTTTTTTTAAAAAGTGTTTACTTAGTTACAATGCAGACCATAATAAAATTATAGATTTGGAGATGTTGGCACCATATTTTCTTAAAGATAAAAGCACAAATTTAAACCTAGAACATGAACTATGATCAAGAGTTTGCAGCATATCATCAGGACTATTAATTAAAATTATACTGTGTAGCTTTTGTTTTGTCTTAGTAGAATCTAGGTGTGTGCTTAAAAATCAAGGAGACATTATTGATACGTTTTTCTTTTTTATTTTTCTGTAGCAGGGATATAGTCTGCAATGATTCACCATGAAATCTCCCCTTGTGAGGAGAGAGCAAAGGGAGAGAAGCAAGTTGTGAGCAAGTTTAATGACGGCAGCAACTAAAACGTATATAGCTTTAACTTAGCTATAGTAACAACAGTAGCATAATACCATGCTAATAATTATCTGGTGATAGAATAACTATTAATAGCACTATGTGGCAAATATTATCCTCAGTAATTTATATTCATATATATTAAAACTTAAGTATTTATGTAGTAAATAGTAATACATTAATCTTTATATGGGCCTCTGAGGGTGAGACTTTTATTATGTCCATTTTAGAATTAAGAAAACTGAGTCTCCTAGAAATTAAGAAACAAGTTCACATACTGTATGTAGGCAGAGACAGACCACAAACTCAAGCTTTGACTCTGTGCTTTTAAACACTATGTTACGTTGTTGCCAACTGAACTAAAGAGAGAGTGCTTTGGTATTTGTACTTTGTTTTGAAAGGACCTCACTTAGGTGTTCTCTCAACCAAGTGTCTCTTTTATGTGAACTTTGTTGAACTCTGGAAAGAGAAGCGTAGGAGGTCTGGAAGAGAGGCAGAGAGTATTGAGCACCTGCAGAGAGGCACCGGCAGGATGTGTGGGGTGGGGCTTGGAAAGCAGGGTGAGATGACCTGGGAGGGGAGGTAAATCCGGTGGGAGTCTTAAGTACTGGCACTCTGGCTACTTCCCACAGTAAATGAAAACTTTCAGCATGTCACTAGAGTAAAGATTGGGAAGAGAATCATGGTTAGTAATAATCCATTCTAAAATATTTTCAAAACAGGACAGAATGAGTCTGTGCTTAGCTATCCAATGGTGGAAATGACTATTAAAATATTAAAAATGAATACAATCACATCCATTTTTTCAAGCAGGAAATTAAGACACTCTAATGCATTTAAGCACTTCAACTGAGAACTGAAAGGAATTAATAAAACTAAGTGATGATCGATTCTGAGATGAACAAACAATGACCAAAATAGCAATCAAAAGAAGTGTAGAAATCTAAGAACAGAGAGAGGCTCTGTAGTGCTGGTCAGTATATTCAGCTGTGATTTTATCTTTCCATCTCTCCCAACACTTTCTATTCCCTTCTGCTTTGAAAACAAAGCTGCTAAAGAATCAAATTTCTTGGGCAGTATAAAATTAACATATCTGAATGATACTTCTGAGAGGCTACCAGACTCACATATATAATAATATTAGTTAATATTGTATCATTAAAGAAATATATGCTATTAATTAAAGTAAAATAGGTGTTATAAAGAAATTACCAGTTCCCTTAACCCCCTGTGAAATTAACACTTTTAGATAATAAGCATACATTGGACAAGTGACTCCATTTCTTGCTACACATATGGAATCACTTTGGAAACATAATGAGCATGTAATTTATTTTAGACAAGAATTCTTAGATATTTTTCTACATCTCTATGTAGTTTGTAATTACGAGATTTACCCACACATACACAAGACCAATTTTCAGAGGTCCTTAACCTTTAGAATTTGAATAAAATAGATGAATTCTGTAAACACCTAAAAAAATTTAGCATTTTAAAACAATATTTCAGAGCAAGTTTATTAAAAACCAAGTGTTTCAGATAAGTATGTTGTTGAGTTTCATGTCAACAGTGAATATAAGGTTCTACATATTTAAAAAATTGACCTTATATTTGATAAACTTGTTATGAGTATTGTTGAATGTGTTAAAGATTTATCAATTTTTGTTGAAGAAAAAATTCAAATTTAATTTAACAACATCTTTTGAACATTCTCAATATGATATTCAGAGGTCACAAAACCCCCATGGCATGATTATCTTCAATACATTTATAAGCTTATCAGAAAGATTTTATACACAAACATACACAATACAGAGGAGAACCTCCAGAGTTGACCACCTCTCTACATTGACCACCTCCTAATTTTCACAGCGCAGACATGCACCACATGTATGTATCAGTACAGTAGGCCTATTTCCTTATGTTGACCACCTCTGTATATTGACTAGTTTGTTACAATTCCTTGGATGAACAATTTACAGAGGTTCTACTGCATATCATAAATAACACAACACTACAATATTATATGAAAAAACAATGTTATCTGAGAGCATTGCTGTAAGAATGAATCTTGATAGAAGAAGGAGAGAATTTCATTTGGTTAGAGGGGTTTTTTTGTTTTTACTTCTAAAATTTTATTTATTATGGGTATAGTGTATATTTTCATAGGGTACATGTGATGCTTTGATATAGCCATACAATGTCAATTAATGAAGCTAAGGTAACTGGAATGTTCATAAGCTCAGGCCTTTATAATTTCCTTGTGTTAGGAACATTCCAATTCTACTCTTTTAATTATTTTAAAGTATACTATAACTTATTGTTCATTATAGTCACTTTATTGTGCTATCAAATATTTTTCATTCCATCTAACTATATTTTTGCACTCATTAACCACCCTACTTTATACCCTACTCCTTGCTACCCTTCCCAGCTTCTGGTAACCATCATTCTACTCTCTGTCTCCATGAGATCAATTGTTTTTAACCTTTAGCTCTCACATATGAGTGAGAACATATGAGATTTGTCTTTTGGTGCTTGGCTTGTTTCACTTACCATAATTTTCTCCAGTTCCATCCATGTTTTTGCAAATGGCAGGATGAATTCTTTTTTGAGACTATATAATATTCCATAGTGTACATGTACATGTTTCACAATTTCTTTATCCATTCATTCATTGATAGACACTAAGGTGCTTCCAAATCTTGTCTATTGTGAATACTGCAGCAATAAACAAGGAAGTGCAAACATCTATTCTATATAGGGAATTCCCCTCCTTTGAATATATACCCAGTAGTTGGATTGCTGGTAATGTAACAGTTCTATTTTTAGTTTTTTGGGGAACCTCCATACTGTTCTTCATGGTGGTTGCACTAATTTACATTCGCATCAACAGTGTATGATGATTGCCCTTTCTCTACATCCTCAGCAGCATTTTTATTAACTATCTTTTTAATAAAAGTCATTTTAACTGGGGTGAAATGGCATCCCATTTTAGTTTTGATTTGTATTTCTCTGGTGACCAATGATGTTGAGAGTTTTTCCATATATCCATTGCCCATTTATATGACCTCTTTTGAGACATGTCTATTCATGTCCTTTGTCCTTTTTTTTATATATTTATTTATTTGTATTAAATCATAGCTGTGTACCTTAGTGCAATCGTGGGGTACAGAGTGCTGGATTCACAGTCAATCTGAAATATTTTCATCCAACTGTTTAACATGAACATCTGTGTTCTGCATTTAGTAGTTTTCACCTCTCCCTTCCAAGATGCACCATAAGTGTGATCCCACCCTCTCTCCGCCCACCCTCACCCTCCCCTTCTTTCCCTTACCCCCTTCCCGGTCTTCTTATGCTATAATTGGCTTATATCCTTCATATGAAAGCTATAAATTGGCTTCATTGTAGGGCTGTATGCATTGGATATTTTTCCTTCCATTCTTGAGATACTTTGCTAAGAAGAATGTGTTCCATGTAAATATGAAAGAGGTAAAGTCACCATGTTTCTTTAAGGCTGAGTAATATTCCATGGTATACATGTACCACAATTTATTAATCCATTCGTGGATCGATGGGCACTTGGGTTTCTTCCATGACTTAGCAATTATGAATTGGGCTGCAATAAACAATTGGGTACAGATATCTTTGTTGTAATGTGATTTTTGGTCTTCTGGGTATATACCTAGTAAAGGAATTATAGGATAAAATGGCAGGTCTATTTTTAGATCTCTGAGTATTCTCCAAACATCTTTCCAAAAGGAACATATTAGTTCGCATTGCCACCAGCAATGTAGAAGTGTTCCCTTTTCTCCATATCCATGCCAACATCTCTGATTTTGGGATTTTGTTATGTGGGCTAATCTAACTGGAGGTAGATGATATCTCAAGGTAGTTTTGATTTGCATTTCTCTGATGACTAAGGATAGTGAGCATTTTTTCATGTGTCTGAAGGCCGTGCACCTGTCTTCTTTAGAGAAGTTTCTCTTCAAATCCTTTGCCCATCCTGAGATGAGATCACTTGTTCTTTTCTTGCTAATACATTTGAGTTCTCTTTGGATTCTGGTTATTAAACCTTTGTCGGAGGTATAACCTGCAAATATTTTCTCCCTTTCTGATGTCTGTCTGCCTGCTATACTTACTGTGTTCTTGGCTGTACAGAAGCTTTTTAGTTTCATCAAGTCCCAGTAGTGTATTTTTGATACTGCTTCAATTGCCCGAGGGGGTCCTCTTCATAAAGTATTCGCCCAGGCCAATTCTTTCAAGAGTTTTCCCTGCACTTTCTTCTAAGATTTTTTATAGTTTCATGTCTAAAGTTTAAATCTTTAATCCAGTGTGAGTCTATCTTCGTTAGTGGTGAAGGATGTGGGTTCAATTTCAGTCTTCTACAGGTCACCAGCCAGGTCTCCCAGCACCATTTGTTAAATAGGGAATCTTTTCCCTACTGAATGTTTTTAATTGGCTTGTTGAAGATCAAATAGCGGTAAGTAGTTGGGTTCATCTTTTGGTTCTCTATTCTGTTCCAAACATCTACCTCTCTGTTTTTGTGCTAGTACCTTGCTGTTTTGATCACTATCAATTTATAGTACAGTCTCAGGTCTGGTAGTGTGATTCCTCCTGCTTTGTTTTTATTTCTAAATAATGTCTTGGCTATTCTAGGTTTTTTCTGATTCCATGTAAAACTAAGTATTATTTTTTCGAGATCTTTAAAATATGACAACGAAAATTTAATAGGAATTGCATTAAAATTGTATATTGCTTTGGGTATTATGGACATTTTAACAATGGTGATTCTTCCCAACCATGAGTGTGGTATGTTTTTCCATTTGTTGACATGTTCAGTGATTTCTTTTCTTAGAGTTTCATAGTTCTCTTTGTAGAGATCTTTCACATCCTTTGTTAGGTAGACTCCCAAATATTTCATCTTCTTTGGCACTACTGTGAAAGGAA
>CAUYON010149859.1:0-11305 GCA_963573935.1 Arctocebus calabarensis
TTGCCCCCGGCGGAAGGGACCTTATTCATTCGTTTCCTGGCCAAGGAACCCATACACCTATATATACCCTGAGACTAAAGGCCTAAAGGAGGAGACGGGGAAAGACTGGGAGAGAAACGGAGAGAGCTTCTCTCTCCCCACCAGAATTCTCTCCCTCTACCAGGAGCCTTAATGTTTTCTGTATTCGTTTCTGTGAATAAATTCTGTCTTACAAAAAAAAAATGTAAATTTTGCCTTAAGTCACTTAATACCCATATTTCCACAAAGTACATCATTGAAATAGAAATAACTTTCTATTTAGAACTGTTTTAAATACCATAAAAAATACAAATGTTAAATAGTTGTACTTATGTAATTATTAATTTTTTGAGAATGAAATTAATTGTTTTTACTTATGTAATCATTAATTTTTTAAAACTTTATGTTAAGTCAATGGAATATTTCTACTTATAAGAAAATATGAGAAATTTTAACCTACAATTTTACATAAATAGTTGAATAAATTTTTTGATCATACATTGGTATCTGATGATTCAATCAATGATTTATGGAATTCATCTCGAATGATGAATGGAAAATATTCATAAAATATAATATTAATAGGCTGATAGAAATAAGTTTTGTCTCTTTTCCTCCTGATACACACTTCTCTAGAATTCTGGTTTTCTTTTTCTTTCCTTTTTTGTTTTTGTTGCAGTTTTGGCCCAGGCCGGTGCCCTACTCCTTGAGCCACAGGCACCACCTCCTTTTTTTGTTTTTTTGAAACATTCTGTACCATTGAAACACAGAAAGACTTTGTTATCACATTAACTAATGGATTATAGTGTTATAGTATAAATCTTTTATTTTATTTTATTTGTTTGCAGTTTTTGGCCAGGGCTGGGTTTGAACCTGCCACTTCCGGCATATGGGGCTGGCTCCCTATTTTATTTATTTTTTTAAGATAAAATCTAGCTCAGTTGCCCAGGATAGAGCACAGCAGTGTCATCTACCATACTTCACTGCAAACTTAAACTCCTGAGCTCAAGAGATCCTTCAATCATACACTCCTCAGGAGCTGGAACAGACAGTATGCTACCCTGCCTGGCTAATGATTTTTATTTTTGTTTGTTTGTTTGTTTGTTTTATATAGATGAAGGTCCCACTATTGCCCAGACTTATAATATCAATATTTTACTTTGTATTTTAAAAAGTGTTCACAGAAAGTTATCCGAATTTGTTTAAAACAATGAAAAGATCCACTACAATATAATTCATATAAATTTTCCAAAGCACTAAGCTGTAATTGTGTCTAAGAGACCTATTTGACTTTTTGTTGTTGTTTTTTAATTGTCTCAGTTAGGTATCAGAGGACACCATGCCAATTATGCTCTGACGTAAATAAAACAAAATAGGGAATAAATAACTCCAGGAATTGACAATCCCTTTATTCCTTTTTCATCTTTATTCTTTTTAATTCTTTTTAATTTTTAATTTCCTCTAATCATAGCGTATTTATGACGTGAATGTTGATAACGGTATTAACCAGATAGTCTTGCAATAAGAATCATACATAATACATTGTAGTACATGCTTTTAAAATGTGCTCTTAAAGAATGGATGAAGATAAATACATTCAGAAAAGAAAACAGGCGATTACTGCATCAAAATTTTTTCTTAAACATTGTTATTGTTATTAAATTTTAAGCCTTTTAAATTCAGTGAAGGCAAAACGTGGAAACCTAATTAAAACATGTATATGTAAAAAGAAAAAAAGAAAATGTGCTCTTAATTGAAATAATAACAGTAATAGATTAATGTGTAGTGATTGACCAATCTAAACACTAAATATTAAACTATTTGGATTATTGTTGATAACCAATATTGTATCTTCATCTTAATATTTTTTATTTTTTTATTATTTATCTCAGGGAAAGAATGGATAGAGAGTCACAGGTTTCCTATGCTACGAAAACTTACAGGTGTTGAGGGGGACTTCAAGATAGGTTGAATAAAAAGTAAAAATTATTTCCTCAAAAAATAATGAAAATACTGGATAAAATTGTCAGAGACAACCACTTCAGGACGAAGAGAGTAAGTTAGAAGCATACTCCACATCGAAATGTCTTTATTTTAAAGAGTGTGAACCCTAATAAGAACCTATAGAATCTGTGGCCTTTGGCTTGGGGAGACTCTCATTTAAACTTTACTTTGTAGCTCTCCTGCAGTAATTCTTACAGAGCAGAATGGCTTATTTGATGTAGGGTCAAGGACAGGAGCATATAGAAAATAAAACAGAGGAATCCAGAGAGAGATACCTACAGTAGAGCCTCAGAAAGTTGACCACCCAAGGGACTGTAAGTGGTCAACATGAGGAACTCGGCCTGTTGTGCTCATAGACACATGTGGTGCACGTCTATTTTAAAAAAATTAGGTCAACTTGAGGAGGTGGTCAACGCAGGGAGGTGGTTACCTATGGAGGCTCTACCTTATTTGGAAAGGTCATCAAACAACTACCCTAAGGTGGTGATACTGGTGAGCAAGAAAAATACTAGAAGAAAATCCAGAAATTTAATAGTGACACCTGACAATGAAGTGGCCATACTGAATTTTTATGAGATTTCAAATATCCTTGATGGTTTAGAAGACAGCTTGTTTATGAAAAGTTTTGAGCAGGCTCAGGAGAAAACACAGTTTCCCAGCTCTCTCCTCCTCCTAGAGGAACTCAATCAGGTAGAAAGTAAAAGTTACAGGTCATTTGGAAACTTTCTGGTTTTTGAATGTGGCCTCTGGATGGTATAAAGATCCAAGAGCAATAAATAATTCCTCCTGGATCAAGGTGGTTGAGCATCAACTCTGCAACCATTCCCACTGGATAGAACATCGCATCTGAGCAAAAGTGTATTGTCGCAAAAAACTTTAAGGAAAATGGAGATTTTATGATAAAAGTATAGCTAATTTTTTTTAGTCTACCGAATAAGTTTACAAGTTACACATTACTTCTGTAAAATCTAAAAACCCCAAAATGAATCACGGAGAAATACACGCAAGAAGTTAAAAGTATTAGCAACATGGAATGAGAGAGTATTGGCCGATATCCATGCAAAGGTCAATATCATCTGCTTATATGAGTTCCTAGAATTGCTAAAATCATTTATCAGATACAAAAAGAAAGTTCTGGACCACAAGCAATGAGCTTGACCATAGGTTTTAATCACTCATCATCCACTAAGCTCAGTTCACTATCTTCATTGGAGTAAAAATTAAGGTGGACAGATAATTGACAGACTGACTTCATCCTCAGCATGGATCCTTTGACACAAATACTAACCTTTCCACATCCCTACCAAGGGACTAAAGCTTGCCAGGCTGTCCGTTGACAATAAGTATGAAGATATTTCTTAACATTAATGACATTCATAGCAAAGTTAAACTTACATTACCCTAATAAAGTAGGAAACATGAACAGGAATAAAAATCACACATATAGTTGTTGGGGAAACTTAGAAAATTCCCTGGAGTTTTCACTGTGCTTGTCTATGTTTAACTTGAACTTCCCCTCTGCACCCTAAAGTGTAATGAATAAAATATAACTTTACATAAGTGTTCATGATATTATGATTTACAGCCTATTCTTTTG
This sequence comes from Arctocebus calabarensis, assembly GCA_963573935.1. NCBI lineage: Eukaryota > Metazoa > Chordata > Mammalia > Primates > Lorisidae > Arctocebus > Arctocebus calabarensis. The sequence goes on from CAUYON010149859.1 coordinate 3,620, forward strand.
TCTGCCTTTCTTCTCTCGCCTGCCAATAAGCTAGCCTATTTCCCTGAAAAAAACGGCAGGAGTTCTATTAAGTTTTCATAGGGTAAGAAACCATGGAATGTGGGAATAAAATAAAGAATTAATCACAATGGTTGTAAGATTATTGAAAATGCAGCTTATAATGTAATTCAACTTTCTGAACTTATTAATAATCATATTTTTTCTTAAAATTTCACTAGGAAACTGGGTGAGAAAATATATCTGCTTATATAAGATATGTCTTACCCTTGGTCCTCATTAACTAATACAATACATGTTAGTTAAATCCTTATTCATACTCTTTTAAAATAATGTTTCTCTCCCATGATTCTTCACATAAAAATTTATCTTGCTCAATGCTTTGATTTTAGGGAAAATATCAAGCCTGGTTTTTATTTCAATAAATTTAACTAAGTAAAATAAAAATAACTTACATTCATTTTATGGCGTTCCATCAATATTACTCTGAATATAAATTTTTAATGCTTTAGAAAATGTAACTTTATATGAAAATTAAGCAAAATAATATTGCCTATGATTTTTAAAAATGTATTGTATTAATTTCCTAAGAAAATGAATGAATAATACTATCACTTGAAAATTGTAGAAAGTTATATAAATATAGGATATTTTAATTTTATAGAAATTAAGGCTGTGTCAAGTGTTTTCTATCAGATTAAGTATTATACCTCACATTGATTGAATGATTGTTCTCTGAGAAGACTAATAAAATATTTTCTGTAATTTCTCTTATTTAATTCAACCACCTTGTTAAATATATACTGACGTCATTCACATTTGCCCATAGAAATACCAACGATAGAAAAAGTTACTCTGTTAAAGTATCACACAAGTAAGTAACGAATTCAGGGAGCCTGATTCCACAGATTTTAGATGCTTGCTTACTACCTGATATATAATTTTAGGGATAAAAATATCAAGGCAGACTAAATGATGCATAATTATTTTTATCAAGAGATTAATTTTAAGGCTGTGTTCTGATCTTCAGCAAGGTAGCCGAAGTAAAACTTTAATTGTGTCTGTTTTATCTATGAAATTTCTGTTAATCTGCATGCAGCTACTTCTGCACAAATATTCATAGCACCTTTGCCAGAAAAATGAAAAAAACTGGAAATCATAACTTAAATGTCCTACATTTGATACATCATTAAATAAATGGCAGCACTTATCTACCATAAAATTCTACTCAACCATAACAAAGTGCAAAGTATTAATTGCTACACATGCAACCTTCATAGGTCTCGAGAGAATTATACTGCTTAAAAAAGCAAATCTTAGTTGCCTACTCTCTGATTCAATTTACATAATATTTTATGTTATTTATTGTTAATTTATTTTTCTTTTATAATGGGTACATTGAAATCAGACATTTTAATGGGCTATGACTTGATGTTTTGGTACATGTATCTGTATATACAGATCAGAACGAATCAGGGTAGTATTCTTGAAAAGATAATGTAACAGAGGTGGAGAAGAGGTGAGTGGTTGCCAGGGGAGCCGGACAAATTGAGGAAGGGATGGGTCTATTTCTATAGACTGGCAGGTTAAGAAGTATGTGAAGAAACCTTTATGTATCTTGACTGTGATGGTGTGAAAATGAATCCATAATGAGATCAAAATGCACAGACCTAAACACCCACAAAACACTAATGCACTCGTGTAAAGAGGTAACATCTGAATAGGTTCACTGGTTGATGTAAAAGTTAATTTCCTGTTTGTGACCTTGTGCTCTCACTAAGATAGAGGTTACCAAGAAACTGAGTAAAGTGTATTCAAAATCTCTCTTTATTGTTTACTACTAAAGCATGTAAATATAAAATTATTTCAAAATCGAAAGTCAAAAATTAAATTCAATACATAAAACCAATTCATGTGAAGAGTTGAATGCTTTTAGAAAAAAATGTGTAAGAAATACTAAAATTTGTACTTAGAAATAGTTTATCAGAATTGTATCCCAATGTTGTCACAGACTACAGAGCCAGGCATGGAGTCCCAGCCATCAGGGGGCTGAGGAAGGAGAATCTCTTGAGCTGGGAGTTTGAGGCTGCCGTGAGCTGTGATGACACGACTGTACTCTAGCCCTGTGAATAGAGAGACAGTGAGACTCTATCTTGAGAAAATAAAAATACTCAGAGAACTGGTAAAACTGACATTATAAAGACCTGATTTTCAAAATTAAAGGTTGTCAAAAGCTATTCATGATTTTGTATTTGCCATGAGTGACTAATGTTGCTTTTAATTATATCAACTGAAAACAAAGTTGCTAAAAGTATAATATTGGTGACCTAATAAATTTGTGTATGAGAAAGCTAAAAAATTCATGTGAACCATCAAAGTATCATATTATAATTAAGATATTATTGTTGACAATCATGACACCACAATATAATTTCCACAATTTGTAAGTGATGCTGTTCATCATCTTATCATTACCTTATTTATTGATACTATTACTTTATTATTTAAATAAAAAATTTTAAAACAGAAAAACATGGTCTCCCCATTGTTTCTCTTAATTAAAAGATGAACAATGTCAAATTGCTGAAGAATACTAAGACCAAAAAATATGTATGACCTACAAAAACACCTATTTTAATGTAAAATTAATAATAAATTAACTAAAAACCTAGGATGAGATTTAACATATATAACTTAAAACGTGTAAATACACACATATGTCTCACATACTTGAGATAAATACAATAGTTTACCTGTTCCAGGTTTTTTAAAAGGCAGTGATATATTATCAACATTTGGCTTCCCAGCAGAGTATTCTAGACTTCGCTTAAAACAGGTAACTTCAAATGCCTGAAGAACTATTAAGCTAGAGAAATAAAAGCTTCTAAATATCTTAAAGACATTCCTCTGAAATTTATCCATTAAACCATAAGACTTACTATATTTTTTCAGTTATCAACCTTCAATAATTTTCAGGAGTCTGTAGGTAGAATAGGTCTTTTTTTTTTTTTTTTTTCTTTTTTGGCTGGAACTAAGTTTGGACCCACCACCTTCGGTATATGGGGCCAGGGCCCTGCTCCTTGACCCACAGGCTCCACCCTAGAATAGGTCTTATCTCATTGAAATATTTGAGTGTGGCCTTAAAAATGGATTCGCAAGAAATTCCCACATTTGTTAAAGAGAATTACACCAGCCTGGATGAATAACAGCAACAAAAAAAATCAAAAGGACTTTGGACCCCACAGTTCTACAAGCAGGAAAAACAGGCTGAGGATGTTCCTCCGTTGGAAACATAATACATTTCTTATGAAGAAAAATGGTGACTCAGAAGGAAGTACCAAATCACAGAAGGCAAAGCCATGAGCCACAGTTAGAACTCAGGCCTATTTTAAAAATTGGCAACAAGTACACAGGTAGGTTTTTGCAGCGCTCTGAACCAGTGACTCCTGTTTTATACATTTGCAAACAGGAGTTCTATTGCAATTATCTTAAGTCTGATCCATCATTGTTTACTGAGGACGGGGGCAATCAGTTCATCTCTTTCATTATAGTCTCGTCCCCACGTGGACATTTTTAAGATGATGTGTTTGTGAGGGAGGATACTTGGAAAAGTAAAGTCTAAAAAGACCAAAGGCTTCTCAGAGACACCCAAGGACACTCGTGCAAGGTCCTCCACATGGTAACCGAGCCCTTAAGAATTTGTAAAACTTAGATTCCTAGGTCCTTGAAACTAACACTTGCTCCTGTCCTTGCTTCTGTAAACCCTACACACGATTTGACACCTCCACTGAGAAATAATACGGTAATTCCTTTGTCAGTCTACTTGTGAGTCCAAGAAAAGGACAGGGACAGAGCTGACCTGGGGCTCATTAAGTTAAGGCTGATGGTCTGTTGAGTTTCCCCGCTGGCAAGTCAAATTCCTGCTCCTATAATCTTTGGTGAGAGTCTGTTGGTTTCAATCTGATGGTCCCACACCAATCCCAGAAATCAAGACTGAGACTGATTCTGTGACAGATTAAATTTAGTGGATGTCTTGAACACAGGAATGTATTTGGGAAGAATGAAAGCAAAATAGACAATCATGACAACACAAAAATCACAATGGTTACTTTGGAAGAAGCTTGTGGAGGAATTTTAGAAAGGTCAGTGCCTTCAAAGCAGTGATCTCGTCATGGGAAAGGAGTGAATTATATAGAGCAAATTTGCTGGGAATCCACCTTCTCAAGCAAGCTCCTTAGGAACTACAAACTCATTGCCTTCTCTGCAGACATATCAATAATTTAATAAACTATCTTTTTGACTCTTTAGCCCATCTGCTTCAAAGGAACAACAAGAGAGTGTAATAGGATTTGCTTAGCTTGAGATCAAGAAAATTATTTCTAGTAGTGTTCACTCTGCCCAAAAGACAAAGATCTCTCCATTGCTAAGTGCAGCCAGAAATACACCCACGTATATTAGAAGTGGGGTGGAGAATCCACACACTAAATTCGTCAGTACCCATGCAATAACGGCTTTTAGACAAATTACTCTTGCAGAGCTGGCTAGTTGAATTCAATAGCAAATGTGGTGTTTAAGCTCTTAGATGTTGTAATCCACATGACTAGATTCAAACCACATAATTAGAAGTACATCTTCAAGGTAGGTTCATTATTGATAAGCCACTGTTCCCTCATCAACAAAGTGGAGCTAAAATAAACCTGTATTATAGGATTGTGATATGCAGTACTTTGAAAATTTATTTCAAATGGTTAGCACATTGTCTGACACATAGTAAGTGAAGTTGCTATTAAAACCAGGGAAGAAAATGCATACCTTGTAGTAGAAACTCAATAACCTATTGAATTTTTATAACATTTGTTTATATTATGAGAAAATTAAAACTAAAAATAATTCAATGTTACAAAGAAAACATACATCAAGTACACTTCATCGGTGACATAATACCACCTTGTCGTTTATGATTCCCTTACTATACTGTGATAGTATCAATGTTTTTCAGCCAAAAGCATTACTGAGGAATTAGCATTAAAGAAAAGTTTAAGTAAAGGTAAATGAGGTTATTATGAAGAATTGTGAAAAAATTGACTTTGTATAGTTCTACCTCTATATAAATTAATCTATATTGTAGCAATATTCTCTATTTCACTTTTATACAACATTTAGTGTTTGCAGACTGTATTAAACTTATTTGTGTAAACTCATCTACCCCATACTCCTTATGCTTGATATAACACTTTAGTAGTTAGATAGGAAGAGACAATTTGGCAGCCAGTGATGCTTTATATTTTAGAAATGTTAGCTAAATTCTTGGTCCCCAAAAGCATCGTGAGACAAGCCAGAGGTAATGATCTAGGCAAATTGAAAAGTATGATACTGATTAGGCAAATAAGGAAAGATATCACTGCTCTGCATGAGTCATTACCAAACCATTTGATAATGTTCTCAGGCATTATCTACTGACAGACTTTTATCAATGGGTAATTAGAGGACTACAAATAAAGCAACAAACAGAGCTCATAATTGGGCCAACACAATAATTTCCTTTAGGTAGAAATCTAAACCTAAAAACATTTTATAAAATTGGAAATTCATGCGTATATGTTTAAAAAATAAAGATATCTTTGTGAAAATGTCACAAGGACTTAGAAAACTTCTGATATTGAAATAAGAACTATCATTATCCACTAATCCTCTTAAGTATGCCCTGGCTCTATTTTATTCTTCATTACTGTTCTACATAACCTGGATGTATCATTACACCTACACTCCAAATTAAATAATAGCCATAGGCTCTTTTCTAAGCCCTTCAGTCAATGATGGGAAAAATAGAAGAAATGGCATGGGAACATGTACTGCATAGGAAGAATTAATAATTATAGTTTCTAAAATAAAATAAATGATTTGACATGTATAGAATCAATAAATGTCCTGTTTTGTAGTTGTAGAAAAAAAGGGTATCATTTAATGTGACAAATCAGGAAATACAAAGACATGAATAAAACAAAGGTAACACTAAGATAATTCTGTTGACCAAAGTCGGTTGATGGAGGTTCTGAAAGAAAAACATGAATTTTGTTATTACATTACTAGTTGTTATTAAAATCAGAGAAGTTATAGGCACTTTTTAACAGAGAGAGGAAGCTATGGTTACTCTGGCTTCCTCTCTCTATTAATCATAAAAGTATATGATGGGTAAACTTGAAGATATTATTAAATATCACAGAGATTATGAGAAAAAAACAAGGAAAACACAGAACAGAGTATGGCAGATAATTTATTCCAACGATGGATGCAATAGCACCTCCCATCCGCTGTCTCATCTGAAATATAATATTTTACTGTATACAATGAAATTAGTTAGCAATGTCTATCTTTAATAACATTGAACATGACTTATTTGGGAAAGGAAGCCTCGGTATTATACATGTCATTTTTTTCTAGCTTACTTCATAATCCAAAGTCATATCAATAAAAATACCATTAGCATAGGTAAGCTATGGTTCATCCATACAATGAAACATTATTGATGTTCAAAAATAAATGAACTATTGGGTAGTGCCTGTGGCTCAGAGGAGTGGGGTGCCGGCCCCATATGCTGGAGGTGGTGGATTCAAACCCAGCCCTAGCCAAAAACTGCACAAGAAAAGAAAAAAGAAATAAAAGAAATGAGCTATCAAACTGTGAAAAGATATGAAAAATAATCTTAAATGGCGACTGCTAAATGAAAGATTTGAAAAGGCTGTGGCTTTCCAATTCCAAATATATAATAGTTGGGAAAGGTCAAAACTGTAAGGAATGTGAAAGCATCAGTTGTTATCAAGTGTTCAGGGGGTTAGGGCAGAGGATGAATGGGTGGGCAGGCGACATTTAGGGCACTGAAACTGATACCGGACATTTGGTACCCCGACCAGCTCAGCGGACCTGCCGGACCTGCCGCCTCCACCTTGGCGGTGTCTTTGCAGCCGCAGCGCGGCTGAGGAACCAGCGGGCTGGATGACAGGCAAGGAGGGGGACCTCCAACCCCCACCGGAGGTTCCAATAGCCAAAAAGGCGGGACAACTGCCGAGGAGACACCTGTGCCTTGGTGCCTCCTTCACTTTACACTTAGGACTAAAAACGGAACCCCCATTTCCGATGCCTAGGTCAATTTCATGTGAATTTCCTAGGCCTCAATTCAATGAATGGACTCTGTCCATTCATTAATACATTCATTCACCTTGCTCTGGGGAAGGAACTGTGTTCATTCATTGATGCATTCATTCACCTTGCCCCCAGCGGAAAGAACTGTGTTCATTCATTGATACATTTCATTCACTGATACATTCCTTCACCTTGCCCCGGGGGAAGGACCTGTGTTCATTCATTAATACATTCATTCATTGATACATTCATTCTTGCTCCTGGGAAGGAACTGTGTTCATTCATTGATACATTCATTCACCTTGCCCCGGCAGAAGGGACTGTGTTCATTCATTTCCTGACCAAGGAACCCATGCGCCTGTATGTACCCCGAGACTAAGAGCCTAAACCGGGAGACGCGGAAAGACTGGGAGAGAAACGGAGAGAGCTTTTCTCTCCCCACTTGAGTTCTCTCTCTCTACCAGGAGCTTTAGTGTTTTTTGTATTCTTTTCTGTAAATAAATTCTGTCTTACCACTGATCTGTGGTCCACGGATTTATTCTTCAAATC
>CAUYON010149860.1:0-13376 GCA_963573935.1 Arctocebus calabarensis
CAAAGGACTTTCAGGGACGATTAGGGAGGCATGAGAGAACAGCAAGTCATCCCAATTGCAGCTTAGAGGCTGGGCGAAAAATTTGGTAACTGGCTGCCCAGACACCCCCTGTATAGGTATGGATTTGGGAGATAAAAGACCAGGATTAGAGAGAAGTACAGAAAAGGTTGCTCCAGTGTCCAAAGGAAGTTTTTTCTCCTGGCACTCCACTGTAAGGCAAACCTGGGGCTCTTGAGAGGTGATGACACAAGCTGGAGCCATAAGAGTATGCCCCGGGCATTCTCAGTCCAGTTTGGGCTCTGATGGGGTCACTGTCCCAGGAGGCCTTCGCCTCTGGGGACAGGCCACCCTCCAGGGGGCAGTGGACATTTCTAATCCTTTCACCACTGTGGAAGTTGGAATTTGATCAAAAGTTTCTGAGTGCGTTTACTTTTGTGGTGGAGGATTGTGCTGGTCATTATGGAGGATAGGTCTGAGAATACCCTGGAGAGCTGGTTTAGTTTTGGCAAATTTCTTCAACATGCGAATGTCACTAAAGTATTTAATTTTTTTTATCATTAATGAAACTAAGTTTAGCTGGGTACAGGATCCTGGGTTGAAAGTTATTTTGTTTTGGGAGATTAAAATTCGATGACCACTCTCTTCTTGCTTGAAAGATTTCAACAGAGAGTTCTGTGGTCATTCTACTATTCTTCCCCTTGTAGGTTATGGTTTTCTTATGTCTGGCTGCTTTCAGAATTTTCTCCTTCATATTAACTTTAGTGAAGTTAATTATGATGTGCCTAGGGGATATCTTATTTGGATTGAGTCATGCTTGGGGTTCTGAAACTACTATCTGAATTTCAGAATCTCTTGGCATGTCTGGAAAGTTCTCTTTCATAATCTCACGAAGAAGCCACGTCATCACCTTCAGGGATCCCTAAAAGGCGAATATTGTTCTTCTTTGAATTATCCCAGAGTTCTCTGAGAGAACGATTTGTTTTTGCTCTCCATTTCTGTTCTTCTTTGAGAATTTGGAAATGTTCAAAAGCTTTGTCTTCAATGTCAAAAATCCTTTCTTTTGCTTTCTTCATTCTGTTACTGAGGGATTCTACTGTATTTCTCAGATCTTTGAGGGCTACAAATTCTTGTCTCAATGTGTCAAAATCTTTGGTGATTTTGTCTGTGAATTCATTGAATTCTTGAGACAACTTTTGAATTCTTGAGACAACTTTTGAAATGCTCCTTGAATTTCTAATTCCAACTTTACCTCTATTCTATTGATCTTGTTTGCAATCCAAATTCTGAATTCGGTTTCTGATGTCTCAGCCATCTGTTTATGAATGGGATCTTCAGTTGTGTCCACCATATTGTTCCTTGTGGGGGATTGATCTACTCTGGTTATTCATGTTACTGGAGTTTTTCTGCTGATTCCACCCCATCATTATTTTACACCATTTGGCTAGATGAGCAGATAAGGAGAAGTTTGGATGGGGGCTCCAGGATTTGTGATTGGCCAGTTCTTTGTACAAAAGCTGGGGTTGGTGTCTGTACCTTTTCCCCTAGAGCTTTGCCAAGTACCCGCACAGTGCTACGGCCTGATAAGCTGGGGCCTTTCTTGGTGTGGTGGGGCTAAGTGGCTCTATCATATTTTCAGCTGGTCTCTGTCTTACCCTAGTGAATTAGTTACTCTGGGTTGAAGTCTCAGCTGTTGAGAAATACCAGCAATTATGTCACCCCACCCCCCACAGGCAACAGTTGGAATAGAAAATCAGACCTTCCCACAACCACATACACAGGGTACTACTTTAAGTAGTCCTCAGGTGATTGGCCCAGTTCAAGAGGTCCAAATCAATTGTCCCAGTCAGCACAGGTCTCAGGTGGGAGAGTTCAAAAGGTCTTCAGCAACTAAATAGCAGGCATTTCCTGGCAGCTCAAGTATGACTCCCTCAAGTGCTCTGTGAGATCAGAAGGACCTACCCAGCAAATAAATTAGTCTGGGAGGGTTGACGCCTCCTTCTCCACCTTGCACCTCTTTTCACACCCAGTCACTGGTAACCTCGCAGGGCTGTGATTCAGTTCCCTCCATTGAGCATGTGGTCCAGGGATTTGTACCTGCCTGAGTCACAGGGAGATCTGTGTCTCCTCAGCCACCCTCTGCCACTATCTGGCAGAGGGAGGTGAGGCCTGACAACCTTGGGTGCTTAATGGGGGCTGGGGTGGTTCACTCAGTTATAGCCCTGCCACTGATTGATGTTGCTGACAGAACAGAACAACTTTGCAGAATTTGTTTCTGTCTCGGCTATGTTTCCCTGTGGATCAGATGCTGTTTGAGCAACTCCGCCCTGTCTGCACCAATGCCCAGTCTTGGCTGCAGTTTATGTAAGAGTGAATGCGGTCAGAACTCACACTTAGCTGTCAGTTCTAGCCTCTGCCTGCCTGCCCGCCTTTGTCTCAGCTATGATCCCTGTGGGCCAGGTGTGTCTGAGGCTCAGTGAAACAGTCCTCTGGGTCACCTCCGCCCTGGGAGACTGTGGTCTCTGCACACCTATTCTAGTCCCTGCGCTCCACCCAGGCTGTACCACCTCAGGCATACCCTACTCACAGGGCCTGCATTTCCGTTTTAGGTCTGTTCCACCAATGGCTGCCACTGGAGAAGATGCCCGACTTCCTCTGGTTGCCCAGAGAGACTGTTAGTGTCCTTTCAAAATATCCCCAGGGGTGTGAGCTCTACTGTTCAGCTGCTTAGGCTGCAGCTCTAGCTCTGTGCCTTGGGGCACCGTCTCTCCTATAAGGTTCTCTCTCAGTGACTTCCTTCTTACTTCCCTGCCGGAGAATCAGCACAGATCAGCAACAGCCTATGCCTTGTGTTCACCCCTCAAGAAAATGCCCAAGAACCTGGACTCCATGGGGGATAGGCTTCCAGACCTTGGGGTGAGAGTGGAGGGGAGTGCTGGTAGTTCAAAATTGCAGGTAGAGAATATAAGTTTTATGCAGTTTTATGCCTGGCAGGAGAGTGCCATGGCACCCTAGTAGGGGAAGGAGGTGTGGTTTTTAGATGGTCTTTCCTGTGGGATAAAATAGGAGGGTATTTGCCCTCTGCTCACTTGTTTGTATGGCGTATACTGTGACCTGTTCTCATGGGAAAGGGGACTCCTGTCCACTTAGCGATGAATTTTGTACCTTTTGTTTGTATCCTTGGGGTTGCAAGCTTGCCTTAGCAGGTTGATGTGCATTCTTCAACCTTCTCTCTTGGCTCAGATCCAAACCATCGGCTTTCTTACTAAACTTCTGTCCTTTAACTCTCCTTCTAGACGCTGGACGGGAGCCTCTGTGGAAAGCTGATTCCAGTCAGCCATCTTTCCTCCAGGTCCCATGATTTTGTTTTTGACTCTTGGGTTATTTGAGATTATGTTGTTTATTTTCCACATATTGGGTTTTCTCTCTGCTCTTGATTCCTAATTTAATTGTAGTGGACAGAGAACTACTGTGTATGATTTCAGTATTTTTAATTTGATTAAGAATTATTTAATGTCTGCAGATGTGATAGGGGCTAACTTGTTGAATGTTTCATGTACATTGAAAATAACATGTATACTGCTATTTGTTTGGGGGTAGAGTGTTTAATAAATGTCTATTAGGTCAAGTTGGTTGTATTGTTGTAATTTTCTATTATCCTTACTGAAAAGAGTCTGGAAACCTCCAATTATAATTATAGATTTATCTTTTTTCTTTTAATCCCTGTTTTTGCCACATAAGTATTAGAATTATGTTATTGGTTACTTATGTGTTTAAGAGTTTTGTGCCTGTTTATGAGTTGTATTAGAATTAAGTTTTTGCCACATAAGTATTAGAATTATGTCATTGGTTACTTATGTGTTTAAGAGTTTTGTGCCTTTTTATGAGTTGTCTCATTGTTATGAAATGTACATCTTTATCTCTGATATTTTTTGTTTAGAAATCTATTCTGCCTGACACTAATATGGCCACACCAGCTTTCGTTGTAATGATTTTTTGCATTGTATATCCTTTCCAGTCTTTTATTTATTTTATTTATTTTTATTTTTTGAGACAGAGTCTCACTTTGTTGCCTTTAGTAGAGTGCTATAGCGTCACAGCTCACAGCAACCTCCAAGTCTTGGGCTTAAGCGATTTCTCTTGCCTGAGCTTCCCCAAGTAGCTGGGACTACAGGTGCCTGCCACAATGCCCAGCTATTTTGTTGTTGTTGTTGCAATTGTTTAGCTGGCCTGGGCGGGGTTCAAAACTGCCACTTTTGGTGCATGTGTTTGGTGCTGTAAGCTCTGTGTTATGGGCGCCAAGCCTCCAGTCTTTTATTTTTAATCTGTTTTTGTCTATATGTTTAAGTTAAGTTTCTTGGAGATAGTATGTTCATTTTGAAGCCTGTTTTTAGGCTTTCTTAGCATATGTCAACAGTAGCCTACACTTCATAGTTTATTCCTACTTCCATATTGCAATGTTCTGTGATTCCTACTGAACTCTCCATGAGGATATTCCTCCATGGCTGGCCACAGCCAGCTCAGTGCGAACCCAGGGAATTTATTCTACTTTCTAGGCTCCATCAATTTTTTGCTCTACCTTTTGTCCTACAAAGAAAACTTGAGAGCATTCACTATGCAGATTTCTGCAGCTCTCTTCTCCTCTGCATGCCACAGTTTCATGCCGTATTGGAACCTCTCTGAACTTTCTTTCTACTCTGGTGTGATTGCTATCAGGAAAAATTAGCAGAGTTCCTGCTCTGGGGATGGGTTTATCCACCAAGCAGTAAGCTAGAGCATTTGTATGCTTCACCTAATCAAATTTCCATTTTTTGAAGGATCATAATGTCATGCTGTTTAATATCCCAAAACAATGTGTCTTTCATTTTATCCAGTTTCCTAGTTACATGCAATGAGAATGTAAATTCAGCTACTATTATTCAATCATTGTCTAAAACAAAAAGTTTAAAATTTTTTATTTTGATGAATTTTCTTTTTATGCTTTTTGCTAATATTTAAATCATTTTTTTATTTCCTTGATATTGAAGAATTTTTTAGATATGAGTTTTATTAGCCCTTTATTTAGTATGTATTTTGCAAATATTTTCTCCCAGTTTGCCTTTTGTTCTCTATGCTTGTGATGTTTTATTACCATATAGAAGGTTTACATTTTTAATATGGTCAAATTTATCAATCTTTTATTCACCGTGGATTTTGAGTCATGGTAAGTAAACTTGTTCTACAGAGAGGTTTTATAAGAATTTTATTGTGTGACTTCATTTTTACATTTAAATCTCTTTCATTAGAGTTTAATTTTTTACACAATGGGAAGAACAGACTCAGTGTTTTTTTTCCCTAAGTGATTTTCAATTCCAACATTATTTATAGAGGCTACTTTTATTTTAAACTAAATTTAGTTATGTACTTGGGTCTATTTCTCAACTTTCTGTTGAACAGCACTGGTTTGTTTATTTATGCATCACTACCAAGCATAAATAATAGTGACTTAATTTTTGAGTCTTTATAGTATATTTTATCATTTATTTATTTATTTTTGTATCTCAATAGATTTAGGTGATACAAGTGTTATCTGTTACGTGGATGAATTATATAATGCGGAAGTTAGGGGTTTCAATACACCCATCACCAGAATAGTGTACACTGTACCTAATAGGTAGATTTTAGTATTTCCCCCTCCACTGACCCTCCCCCTTCTTACTTTTAAATATTCATTACACCACTTTAAATCGTATATACCCCTCACATAGCTCCCACTTATAAGCGAGGACATGTGGTATGTGTTTATCCATTCCTGAGATACTTTACTGACAATAATAGTTTCTGGTTCCATCCAAGTTGCTGTAAAAGACATTTTCATTTTCATTTTACATTTTCATTCCTTCTTACACACTCCATGGTGTGTGCTCCTTCCAACCATTTTCTTTATGTGCTTACGGGTTAATTGATGGGCACATAGGTTGATTCCATAACTGCAATTGGGAACTGTGCTGCCATGACATTGGGTAGGTGCAGGTGTCTTTTTTTATAAAATGACTTCTTTTGCATTGGGTACATAGCCAGTAGTAGGATTGCTAAGTTGAATGTAGATCTAATTTCTAGGTTTTTTGAAGGCTCTTCATGCTGTTTTCCGTAGAGGTTGTATAGCTTATAATTTCAGCAACTGTATATAAGCACTCCCTTTTCACCGCATCTCCACTAATATTTATTGTTTTTTGACTTTTTAATAATGGTCCTTCTGAGATGGGTAGGATGGTATCTCATTGTGGGTTTAGTTTGCATTTCCCTGGTGATTAATGATTTTGAACATTTTTTCATATGTAACTTAACCATTTATCTATTTTATTTTGAAAAACTCCGTCCATGTCTTTCACTCAATTTATGATGTAGCTGTTAGTTTTTGTTCTTACTGGTTTGAATTCTTTGTAGATTCTGAATATAAGCCCTTTGTCCAATGTATATTTTGAGAATATTTTCTTTTTTTTATGAAATCATAGCTGCGTACTTTAGTGCAAGGGTACAATGTGCTGGTTTCATATACAATCTGAAATGTTTTCATCCAACTGTTTAACATACCCTTCATGGCATTTTCTTAGTTATTGTATGAAGACATTTGTATTCTGCATTTAGTAAGCTTTGCCTGTACCCTTCTAAGATGCATCATAGGTGTGGCCCCACCAATTACCCTCCCTCCACTCCAACTTCCCCTCTCTCCTCCCTTCCCATATTCTTGTGCTATAGGTTATAGCCTTCATATGAGACCTTTAAATTAGCTTCATAGTAGGGCTGAGTACATTGGATACTTTTTCTTCCATTCTTGAGATCCTTTGCTAAGAAGAATATGTTCCAGCTCCATCCACATAAACACGAAAGAGGTAAAGTCTCCATCTTTCTTTAAGGCTGCATAGTATTCCATGGTATACATGTACCGCAATTTATTAATCCATTTGTGGGTTGATGGGCACTTGGGCTTCTTCCATGACTTAGCAATTATGAATTGGGCTGCAATAAACATTCTGGTACAGATGTCTTTGTTGTAGTGTCTTCTGGGTCTTCTGGGTATATACCTAGTAAAGGAATTATAGGGTAGAATGGAAGGTCTATTTTTAGATCTCTAAGTACTCTCCAAAAATCCTTCCAAAAGGAACGTATTAGTGTGCATTCCCACCAGCAGTGTAGAAGTATTCCCTTTTCTCCATATTCACACCAATATCTCTGGTTTTGGGATTTTGTCATGTGGGCTAATCTTACTGGAGTTAGGTGATATCTCAAAGTAGTTTTGATTTGCATTTCTCTGATGATTAAGGATGGTGAGCATTTTTTCATGTGTCTATAGGCCATGCGCCTGTCTTCTTTAGAGAAGTCCAAATTCTCTCTTCTCCTTCTTTGAGTTTCTTTTCTTTCTTTCTTTTTTTTTTTTTTTTTTTTTGTTCTTTAAAACCCACTCCCTCTTACAGGGTATGGGATTTTCTCACATGACCCATGCCCCATGCAGTCATTGCTCTTCTAATCCCCTTTCTCCTATGTGTGAAACTGTAGAAATCCTTTTTGCACTCTCTCCAAGGGCTATAGAGACCTTTGTGGAGGTGCCCTATACTGCCCCAACCACCTCATTCTACACTGCAGCTCCTTGTCATCCTAGTTATTGGGCAACAAGCTGCTTACTGCAGGAATCTGCAGATGAGAAGCCAGAATAAATGCCTGTGCTCAGGAAAAACTTCCATACTTCCAGACACTTCAACTCTGCCACACTCTTCTCATATAGAAGGGAGTAAGTACCAAAGTCACTGAATTACAGAAGCCTCCAGTCTCTTGAATTAAATGCCAGTTGGGGAAGGGTGGGACGTAGGGGGAGAGATTTTAAAGAATTGGCATACATTTCACATGCTTGTCAGTTGTCCCTAAATCACTGCTCATTTGAATAGGAAAATAAAGGAAATGTTCCAGGTTGTTCCTTTGCAAAAGGAAGGTTTTAGCAAGTCCAAAACCTGTCAGGCAGACTGGAAATTCAGGGAAGGGTTGATTTTGCAGTCTTGAATCTGAGATCCCTAGGGCTGGCCAGCAGGCTAAAAACTTGGGCTAGATTTGCATGGAACAATCCAGAGGAAGAAATCTTTGTTCCCTAGGAAACCTCAGATTTTTTAAAGGCCTGTTTACCTTATGGAGAGTAATCCATATTACTTAAAATCACTTGATTGCAAATATTAATTAAATCTATAAAATAGATTCAAAGCAATATCTAGAAAGTGGGCACCATTGTGTTGTCAGAATTTCTCTGCTGGGCCTTTGGTCCCAGAAATCCAAAGTATGAATTCCTGGACCACCCACAAGTAAGTGACAGGACAGATTTTATTGATAGATAAGAGAAAGGAAAGAGGAAAGGTTCTGTCTAATTAACACATGTATATGTAAAAAATGAAAAAATAAAAAGAAAGGCTCTGCCGCAGTGGAGTGTGGTTCCCATGTGGGTAACCTCTTTCAGTCTCTGTTTAGAGCAGTGGTTCTCAACCTTCCTAATGCCGCAACCCTTTAATGCAGCTAAAAGGGGTCGCAACCCACAGGTTGAGAACCGCTGGTTTAGGGGTTTATATGCAGTTTTCCTACCCTGTGGGGAGATGGAATGTATGTTTAAAATATGTCACAGCCGTTTGGTACATCATTAGTACATGTTTAAATATGTACTAATATTTAAGAGGTCTGGGGGCCAAGTTAATTTTAAAACTGCCTTTGTGTGTGCATGCAGTCCTGATGGGGACGTTCTATCCCACCCCCAAAGTGGCAGCTTAGATGGAACATTTGATCCAGCTGGCTTACGAGCCTGTTTTCGGGTGCTGAAAGTGGGGTCTGTGTCCAGTCCTAAGAACAGAGGGCCTACATCAATTTTCTAGCCAAGATGACACATGAAATTCTCCATTACAAGTATCTTATAATTAATAATATGCATCAAAGATCTTAATTATTTAATTTTATGTTTAAAATATCTACTTATGCTCTATATAGTTTTCACTATATAAAAAGCACAGTTTCCTCACTTTCTTCACCACTGTGCACATCAGGAAATTGGTAAGAGATTCACACAAGCAGAGAACAGCAAGGTGAGACTTCAACCTGGGTCTTCTGACTGCCAGGCCCGTACTTTTCTCCCCTAAACTCGGTACCCATCAACAAATATTGGCTGATGGATTTTACTTATTGATCTCCAATGTATGCCACTAGGCACAAAAAGAATCACAAAACAAGCAAGAAACAAAATGACTAAATTAGTAGAAAACCTACCATTAGATAGATAATTAGAATTCCAGCTCTCCTAGGGAAAAAAGACAAGGGCAGAACCACCAGGCCCCATATCAGTGCTGCTCACCTAAATCCTAATTGTTCACACAGTTCTCAAGAGCTTTTTATAAATATGATTGTTATAACACATTAGTTTTCTACCTGTTTCCAGTAGGAGTATTGATCTGTCATAGTCTACTATGTACTATACAGAAGAGGAGGTCAATGGATTTTTAATTTTAAATTTATTATTGAGTAGATTAATGTGTTAAATGAATATTATATAAAATCCAAAAATATAGAAGGGTATTCATTGGAAATAAAATGTGTGAAAATTTGCAAGCCAGTTTCCTTCCCATGAAACACTACTCCTATTGACTTCATCTGCATTCTCCTAGAGATGCGCTAATGATGTCCTGACATATACCATGTATATATGTGTGTGTGTATCTGCACTCTTTTCTGGTACATCATTCATAGCATGCTTTGTATTTTGCTCTTTTTACCCAACAACATATCTTGCAGAACTTTTCATTGCAATGCTTCATTATTTTTCATAGCTACATAGTATTTCTGGATACATATATGAAATTTAGTTAATTTAACAGGGGCTAGTGATGAATATTTACAGGGTTCCTAATATTTTTCTATTACAAACAATGCAGAAATAAATATCCTTCTGTTGTGTCACTTTGTACTGTGTAAATATAGATACGATTCCTGATCTTTGGGTATGGAATTTTGTTTGTTTGAGACAGAGTCTCACTTTGTTGCCCTTGGTAGAGTGCTGTGGTATCATAGCTCACAGCAATCTCAGACTCGTAGGCTCTTCTCATAAGCAATTCTCTTACCTCAGCCTCCCAAGTAGCTTGGACTAATGGTGCCCAACACAATGCCCAGCTATTTTTGTTGTTGTTGTTGCAGTTGTCATTATTGTTTAGCTGGCCCAGGCCAGGTTTGAACCTACCAGCTTTGGTGTATGTGCCTGGTACCGTCACCACTGTGCTATGGGCACTGAGCCATGGGGTATGTAATTTTAACAGCTTTATTAAGTTCTAATATAGATATTACAAAATTTGCCAATGATATATGGTTTTAAGCATTTTATAGTATTGTGCAACCATCATTATAACCCAGTCTTGGAATTTTCACCTGTTCCACATAGTTCTTTAATAGAAGGATCTTAAAAGTCCATCTCCATTCTTATCCCTTTAACACTAAGCAACTTCCAGTCTGCTGCAGGAATTTGTAAATGCACCTTTTCTGGGTATTTCATGTAAGTGGAATTCTATATTGGTTTTTGTGTGTGTGTGTGTGTAATCTGGCTTCTTTTATGTAGCAAAGAGTCTTCAGATTCATATCCATGTTATAGCAAGTATCAGTTGTTAACTTTAATTCTAAATCACACTCATTCTTTTTATGGTTATGCCATTCTCTGTTTATCTGTTTACCAGTGAATAGACATTTGCACTGTTGTTATGAATATCATCATGCAAGTCTCTGTGTGGGACATATGTGTTCATTCCTCAGCTCACCCCTCACTTGGTTTTGCTGAGGGCTTCACACAGCTCTCCAGGTCCCTATTCAAAAACTGAGTATTATAATATTGGTTCAGACGTACTGACTGCCCATGAGGAGTTTGGGGAAATAGATCTATTATGCAAGTATTGCCAGTGGGCAGCTTCCATTGGCTTGGGATTGTCATGAAGATTTTTGACACCTGTAAGTAGAGTGAATTCATCCTTTTCCAGAGGTAACCAAGGAAGAACATGTAGATATGAGGAATAAAGCAAAGAGAAAATTGATACCAATTATGCTTACTATTTATGCTTTACATTCAAGACTATGTGATTATTATAGCAATCCCATCGTACTGGTTAACTACCACTTTTAAAAATTAAAAAACGAAAGATCCTAATTGCTAACAGTTTTTACTAAAGATCCCACAGCTAATCCTTGAGAAAGCTGAGAACCTAACACGAGTTGTGTATCATGACAAAGTCTTCAAAGTCTTGTCTGGGCTTTAATTCATTCATGAAAGATTTTTTTAAAAAATTATAGTATACCTCTAGTTTTAGCATCTCTTGGGTTCAAGAAATAATTTTTAAATTAATAAAATTCCTCCACTGCCTGAACAACAAAAAGTTTAGATAGGGTCTTGTGTTAAGATGATTACAGGGAGTTTACATTACATAGTCATTCAACTTAGATATTACACCTTAACATGACAAAATTTTAGAGACGAACAGGATATTACCACTTTACAAATGAGAAAACTGACATCCTTGAATGAAAACATTCATATAGGATTACACACAAGCTATAGAAGAGCTGATGTCAGAAGGTGGGGTGTGGTGGCTCAAACCAGCAATCCTAGCATTCTGGGAGGCCCAGTAGGTGGATTGCCTGAGCTCAGGAGTTTGAGACCAGCCTGAGCAAGAGGGAAACCCTTCCTCTATTAAAAATAGAAAGAACTAGCCAGGCATTGTGGTGGGTGCCTGTAGTCACAGCTTCTTTGGAAGCTGAAGTAAGAGGACCACTTGAACCCAAGGGTTGGAGGTTGCTGTGAGCTGTGATGCCACAGCACCTACCCAGGGCTATAGAATAAGACTCTGTCTTAAGGAAAAAAAAAAGACAAAGAAAAGATGATATCAGAATCAAGGGCTTTAAAAACTCAGTCAAGTGCCTCCTCAAAATCCTTTCTTTGATAATAAATTCTTTCTATGAAGATCTTTGTGAGTGCCAAACATATCTGAAAGATAAGTGACATAAGAAAATTCTCGTTTAACAAAGATCTTATATTAACATTCACTTCTTTAGCCAGAAATCTTTGGTACCTTATGCATTTCATTTCTCTAACATTATTTTGTGAGTCAAAGAAACTCATTTTCCATGTATCAAAATGAGCAAAACTCACCTTTCATATAAATCACCTGTTAAGAAAGTCCTTGGCAAAGTTGAGAAGGCATTCAGACAGGATGCTGAGTACTTCATTTAGACTGGCCAATTATCCCATCACAGTGCTTGGACGACTGAGAAATGTTAGTCCTTCTTAGTCCTCAACCATTGGTCATTTTTTTTGTTTGTTTGTTTCTGTTCTTATTTTTTAACCAGACATGTCAGGATAGTCACGTGTCAAGACACTGAAACCTTCACCTGAAACTTAAAGCTTTGGTGTTTTCCTTTTATAAATGAGCAACCAGGGACATTTTCTTTACTTTCCTCTTGAACTGAGCAATAATTTAGGGACAGCTGAGGAGGCCAGAATCTGGAAGCCTGCCTAACAGGTCCTTTGTTTCTAGCTTTTGGAGCATTGAGACAAGCACAATAATTGCAGCTCTCACAGTACAGACTTTTTTGTTCTTGTACAGTAACAATGTGGGCACACATTAGTCATCTTTGCCAGCTGATACCTTACTGGCACTCCTGCTTTGCTAGCCTTTAAATTAACAGGCCTGAGTTAGCAGCTCCCCTTCCTTCTGACAAGCTCAGAGTTGAGAAGGCAGTGGTATTTGAAACTCTTACAAATATCAACAACAAAATGAACAACTTAGAGATGGAGACAAACATTAATCTAAAAGAAAGAAAAATAGATCAAAAAAAAGTTTTTATATTTGATACCTTCAAATAAGATGGGTTTGGGGAGAGGAGAGAGAGAAAATAAACTTCAATAAGATTTTTCATTAGAGGGAGAAAACATAGTTGTTCACATTTAGATTTATTCCCTGTAGTGGGATATAAATATTTTAGCAACGTCAATTCGATTGAGCCATAGGAAACCTCTTTTGAGAAAGTATTCTTATTTTTATTGACAAATAAATATTCCTTGACTGTAGACCCCAAGTGAGAGATCTATAACAAACCATTAAGAAAGCTGATCAAAATTAGAAAAACATCTTTCAATGTTCAGAATTTTATGTAAACAGACTGTAAAATTTCCTCAAGTTTTATCTTTAAGAATTTAAGCCATTATTGGGTATATATCCTGAAGACCAAAAATCACATCATAATAAAGATATTTGTACCAGAATGTTTATTGCAGCCCAATTCATAATTGCTAAGTCGTGGAAGAAGCCCAAATGCCCATCGACCCACGAATGGATTAATAA
>CAUYON010149863.1:0-18626 GCA_963573935.1 Arctocebus calabarensis
TATACAATTCTTAATATACACACCCCAAATCTAAAAAGCTCTTTATTATATTTCTTTTAAAACAGTTATAACAGTGACTTTTTTGCATAAAAATTGGAGGTGAATTTTCCCATAGAGGATATCAAATACCAGTATCTTTGAATGTTGATAAGATGTCACACAGTCCCACCAGTTCACAATTTTTTTTTTTGTTGCAGTTTTTGGCTGGGGCCGAGTTTGAACCCACCACCTCCGGTATATGGGGCCGGTGCCCTACTCCTTGAGCCACAGGCACCGCCCTCCAGTTCACAATTTATTGCCACACACACACTACAGACTCAATTTTTCAATCTTTCATAGCACATTGGCAAAGTTATTAGGGAAACAGGACTCCCATGACCAAAGATGTCACAGAGTGTACTCCACTCTGACAGGGAGAACCATGATCGGAGGGTGGCTTCTTGAGGAAGTAACTCTGCTAAAAAACAAGAGATAGAAGTAATTTTAAATGTTCAAGGCATTAAATGCAGGACTAGGTCTCCACATGGCCATTTAGTATGTCTTGTATTGTAAGATATGATACAAGGTACACTAAATGGCCAGTCCAAGCCTCCCTTATTCAATATCCCACACTATTTTCTGGATGTATCAAAAATAAACAACCAGTGAATGATTTTACCTCTTAAAAAAAAATTTGCATTTAGAAATGGGATGATAATAATGCATTTTAAAAACTGATGTAAGCACTGCGTGGGTAATAACTTCACTTGTTTGCTTCAGAAGTGCAAGGCCAGGGTCAGCTGGTCCCGTGGCAGCTGCTCTGGGAGCCCTTCTTGAATGTGGAGTCAGACACGCACAACCCCAGACCACACTCTTGCATGTGGCAGGGCTCAGCAAAATGAACCACTCTCTCATGCTCCTAGGGAGGCACAGGGCTGGAAACAAATAGCAGGCCCAGAAGGCACCGTGGCCTGTGGAGGGGGAGGGAAGTCTGGGAAGGATGTGCAGGTTACAACTGTGGGAAACGGGCTCTGTGGCTTGTCTCCTAGACGGAACCCTGAAAATGCTGCTGGAACCGGGAAATGCACTGTCTGGCCCTTACTGTGGTGAGGCCTGGTTGCCTGTCCCCACTCAGTATAAGTGCCCCCCACATCCTCTATCCCACCTGCCCAGTTTATGGATCTACTGAGAGGTTTGTAGCATAGCCCAAGTTGGGAGGAGTTCACAGGGGGAAGGTGCGTTCTTATTAACAGGGCTCTTGGTTTAAGTTGGGAAAGTTTTTCTTTGTGTAGCCAAAATCATAAAGCATTTACTAGACTACTTTTTTGCCTTTGTTGATGGAGTAAATAAAAGAAAAAAAATCATTTATTCACTTAAGAGAATGCTTAAAATGCTTTCTAACAATAAAACAATTCTGTAGGAATCTCTTTGACGAATGTCACAATTTATGGACTCTCTTCATGACCTTATAAATTTCCAAATAAAAAGTATAACTGGAACCAAATCAGAGTAGGGACAGAGCATCCTATTTCCCCTTCCCCAAACTTACTACTTTTCTCTTTATTGCTTTGGGAATCTCTGCATTATATGCCTTGACCCCATAGCAAACTTGTGAGGCGAGCTGAGGCTACAGTAGCACTTCTATGTTCCAGATAAAGTAGGAAGCAGTGGGCTGACCAAGGATGAGGACCGTTAGGGCACTGGGGAAGAAGAACAGGGTCCATCCTACTGTAGGTCCTCATATCTGAGGGATGACAGTCTTATGAAGTTGAGTGACTCCCTTTCACCAAAATCATGAGGTCAATGCTGAGCTGTCTGCTATGAACATCTTTATAAAGTTAAAAATTTCTACAATGACTTTTTTTCTTACATTCTTTGTTTCTCACAAACTATTCAGGTTAATGAAGAAAATTGGTTATTTATACTTTTTTTTTTTTTTTAATGACAGTCTCATTACATCGCCCTCGGTAGAGTACCGTGGCATCACAGCTCACAACAACCTTAAACTCTTGGGCCTAAGTGATTCTCTTGCCTCAGCCTCCCAAGTAGCTGGGATTATAGGCACCCGCCACAATGCCCAGCTATTTTTTTCTTGCAGTTGTCATTGTTGTTTAGCTGGCCCAGGCTGGGTTCGAATCCACCAGCCTTGGTTTATGTGGCTGATGCCCTACCCACTGAGCTACAAGTGCTGCCTGGTTATACTTTTACTGTGTACAATTAAGAAACATTCAAATATTCAAAAAGAAAACAAATTCTTTAAGATCACAGCCAGCAATTGAGTTATATCTGAGAATATGAGGATAAATTACCTTAAAGATCTGGCCTTCAGGAGCATGGAAATCAGCCAGCAAAACTTGAGGCAGATGATATGCGGGCTGGTGGTGCCATGGAGAGCAGCTCAAGGTCTTGAGGAGGATCATTCATTCTTTTTGTTCTGAGACAAAATTTGGAAGTGTGGTGAGCTCCCAAATTAGAAGGGAGACAAGCTTGTCTCAAGACAAGCTACAGCCTCCTGCTAGAAGCAAAACCATGCTCTCTCCCTTCTGTGGGGACCCTGTGCCCACTGCTGCAGAGAGGGGTGGGCAACTCCCAGGCCACCCCTCACCCAGCACCACAGTTGGGCACCCCCACATCAGTGTCCTGTGTGAGCTCAAGAGGGTATCTGAGACAAGTGTGACTGTGTCAGGAGGGGACAGTGAGATGGAGAAGGTGAGGATGGAGATGCATTGATGACTGAGAAGGTTAGGGTTAAGAAGGGAATGAGAGAATGCATTGGGGTGCATTTTCCTCTCAGCTGTCCTTCCCACGTGACTGCATGCACCACTCTATGCTGCTGACATCAAACATGTGGAGACTGCTCCCCAGCACTGTTGTGCGGTGTTCCAGCAAGCCCTCTGCAAACATCCTCCAGGACAGTTTGGTTCTGGCACATCTCCCTGGAGACAGCATCTGACACACTTCCAGAGGCCACACGCATATAGGAGCCATGGTCTGTGCTTCTGACCAACCAGGATTAATTTACTAGAGCAGTTCATAGACATTGAGGCACACTCAACTTACATTGCCCACTTGTTATAAGGAATATTATAATGGATACAGATGGCTGTGTGTATACTGAAATCCTTGGCAGGTCTGCTCAGAATCAAGTGCTTGTTTTGTTGCATATTGAACTCACTCTCTGGAAGATGGTGAGCTTTCTTCTCTGGTTGAACACTGGCTCCCCACTAGAACATAATCTCACTATCAACAGGGTTCTGCCTGCTTTTCTATGTCCAGAACATGTCTCTCTCTCTCACACACATACACACACACAGTGTGAACTGAATAAATTGACATCACACAAAATGTTAACAAAACAGTTCAACTTTCTGACACAGCTATCTTCCCCCAAATGCTTTGTTTATAAACAAAAGCTTATTCATAATCTCACTTTGCAGGGAATTTCTTGCTAATGAAAGACTAGGGATGTGGTGGTGAGAACTTCACAGCCATTTTCCACGTTCCTTTTATGAATAAAAGGTGCATAAGTTCTACTCCAGTCTCTCTCTACCTCCTCTTTAAGACAAATAACTCTTATATTTTTCCCTTTTCAGACTATTTTCTAGATCTTGTAGGCATGCTTCATTTTCTTTTTATTCTTTTCTCTCTTTTCTCTTCTGATTGTATTTTTAAATATCCTGTTTTCTGCTTGGTCAATTCTTCTATTTACAGACTAATGCATTTCTTAGTTTGTCAATTGAATTCTTAAGGTCTAGAATTTCTTCTTATTTTTAAAAATTATTTCAATCTCTCTGTTAAATTTCTCTGATAGGCTTCGGAGTTCCTCCTCTGCGTTGTCTTGAATTCACTGAGCATCTTCAGGATAGCTATCTCGAATTCTTTGTTGTTCAGGTCACCTGTCTCTATCAGTCCAGGATTGGTCATTTGCACCTTACTTGGTTCCTTTGGTGAGGTTCTAT
Source organism: Arctocebus calabarensis (assembly GCA_963573935.1). Lineage (NCBI taxonomy): Eukaryota > Metazoa > Chordata > Mammalia > Primates > Lorisidae > Arctocebus > Arctocebus calabarensis. The sequence continues at coordinate 3,939 of CAUYON010149863.1, forward strand.
TTTCCTTGGTGTTCTTGATGCTTATGGATGTTTGTTGATACCTGGGCATTGAAGAGTCAGGAGTTTATTTTATTTTATTTTATTTATTTTTTTATTGAATCATAGCTGTGTACATTAGTTCAATCATGGGTACAATGTGCGGGCTTCATATACAATCTGAAATATTTTCATCCGCCTGTTCGACATAACGTTCATGAGATTTTCTCGTTTACTGTGTGAAAACATTTATGTATTGTGGATGGAGCTGGAACACATTCTCCTCAGCAAAGTATCTCAAGAATGGAAGAAAAAGTATCCAATGTATACAGCCCTAATATGAAGCAAATTTATATCTTTCAGGTGAAGGCTACAACCCAGTTATTGCACCAGAAGATGGGGAAAGGGGAGAGAGAGGGAAGGGGAGGGAGAGGGTGGGGGGAGAGAGGATAAAGCGTTAGATCACACTTGAGGTGCATCTTTGAAAGGTCAGAAGAAATCTACTAAATTCAGGAGTTTATTTGAATCTTTGTAGTCTGGGCTTTTTTGAATACATCCTTCTTGAGAAGGCTTTTCAGATACTCAAAGTGAATTGAGTGTTGTCATCTTAATCTTTGGTCAGTGCGGTCATATCAGCATTGGGGGTGCCCCAAGCCCAGTAGTGCTGTGACTCTTGGTGGACTTGGGTAACGTGGGAGAATTCCCTGGATTACCAGGTAAAGTCTTTCATTCTCTTCACTCTCTGTGCTGGACCACTGGAATTGGGGGGAGGAGTGACACTGTTCCTCCCTCAGGGCCATATGAAGCCAGCCCAGTCTCACCCAAAGCCTGTGGTGACTGTTTTGAGGTCTATTCAAAGCCCAAGGGCCCTTTATTCAGCAGGTGGTGACTCTTACCAGGCCTGAGTAGTTCCCTTCAGGGCAGCATGTTTCCTTGTGGCCCAGGGTGGGTCCAGAAATGCTGTCTAGTACCTAAGGCACTAAAGGCTAGACTCAGGGGGCTCAGGAGTCTGCTTGATACTTTGTTTTACTGTGGCTGAGCTGGTCCCCAATTGCAAAGCCAAGTCCTCTGAGGTCTTCCCTTTCCTTTCTCCAAGTGGAAGAAAATTCCTCTTGAGTTGTGCTGCCTGTAGTTGGAGGGAGGGGGTGACAAAGGCACTGGCTTGGCTGCCCGGGCTAATGTCTCGCTGGGTGACATGCATCCCGAGGCCACTGTCTCTGAGCCAGCACAGCCATGGGAATTATGGGAATTACAGAAGGACTACGGCCCTGTGGTTCCTGCCGTATAATTTAGTCCAGGCCCCAGGCTGCTCTCTGTCAGCTGGTGGTGGGGCTGTAGAAACTCTGGCTTCAAGGTGTAGGATCTCCTCTGCTGGGATGGTCTAAGTGCTCCCTCCAAGAATAGCAGCAGAATCATGCCCTGCACAGTGTCCCCTGTGCCAGGACAGCCTAAGTGTCAATGCAAAGCCCCAGTACACTCTCACTTCATTCTTCCTCCCTTGAGCACAAAACCTTCTATCCACTTGGTACTGGTGTGGCTCACTGGTCCCGTCCGGAGATGTAACTAGGGGGTGTAATCAATGCAAGACTGTCCTTTCTACCTTCTTCAGTGCTGCTTTGCTGGAAATGATGTTAAAAGGGAGTAGTATGATGGCTCACCTGATTTTGGTCCTTCTGAAGGTACTTGAGTAGACAGTTGTTGAATTTGGTGTTTGTGCAGAGGTTTCTATTTAATCATCCAGCTCTCCCTTCTCTCCCCAACCACCTCTTAAAGGCTCTACCTCTCAGTATTGCCACATAAGGGGACTTGGAGGAGACAGATGTTCAGGCCACAGCCTTCACCATCATGTAAAAAGCCTTGGCTTAGTCTTCACAGCTGTGTGACCCTCTTTTAAGCTCATGACACGTGTTTTTTACAGTTAGTGGTCCCTTGGCTCGGTGCCTATAGCTCAGTGTGTAGGGTGCCGGCCATATACACTGAGGATGGTGGGTTTGAGCCTGGCTGGGCCTGCTAAACAACAATGACAACTGAAACAACAACAACAACAAAAAATAGCTGGGTGTTGTGGTAGGTGCCTGTAGTCCCAGCCACTTGGGATGCTGAGGCAAGAGAATTGCTTAAGCCCAGGAGTTTGAGGTTACTGTGAACTGTGACACCACAGCCCTCTACTGAGGGCAACATAGAGAAACTCTGTCTCAAAAAAAAAAAACAAAAAAATGAAAAAAAAGAAAAATACAATTAGTGATCACTGATTCAGGTGTTTGTATTTTTCATTTGTATTATTATGGGCTACAGGATATTGACAAAGTAGTTTTATTGTCATTATTTAATACTTTTTCAAAAGTGTATATCAAGTGAGTTCTGTGTGCTCAGTATTGGAAAAAACAGAAAGCAAGACAAGGAAAGCTCCTGCCTGGTTTACCCCAAGGCATAACGAAGTGAGTATTTCCATCAAAGCATCCAGGATGGAAGAGCATTGGCCTGCTCCCATAGAGTGACTAACAAGAACCTAAGAACATGATGAGCATGCTATGGTCAGACCAATAGTACATCCAGTCCAGTATCTGGCCTACATTGGTTCCCCTGAAAGATATATTATGGACAAATATTCTTATAATAATTTTGAAAGCTAGATTTGTTGATAAAACACCCTAGATTCCCTCACTATTCTAGTGAGAATTTACCATTCATAAATGTATTCAAATTTTCTGAGTCTGTGCATATAGCTCATGTGGTTTCTCTCAAAGTAACTTATTTAACGAGTTAATAATTCACATGTCTTTACTTCCCCTAAATTTATAACTTTAGAATCTTACGGCAGGAGTGAATAATGAGTGGAGAAATAAAATAGAATGTTCCACTCCCCTGTCCCAACTCTCTGCCAAAGCTGCTGCGCTGGAGGGATTTCCCCAGAGAGCCACCTGTGCCGCGGCAGCTCGGGCTGACCCCTGCATGTTGCTGTGTCTTCCATTCTTTCCTGTCATTCACACTAAGGAGACTCCCACAGGGACGCCCAGAACAGCTTCACAGGGTCCTTGCTGGAAGACCTCCCAGGCCTTAGTGTCTGTATTGTGCCCACTGTCCAGACGCCTCTGATGCTGCCTTCTGTTCGAGCAGCTGATCCACACTTTGGAATAGTAGTTTGTGACAAAATATTGCACCATATTATAAAATATTAAAAAGGATGCAGGCCTGTGGGAAGGAAGTAGTGATCTCTGCTGTAGCATTTTGTCCTGGCATCAAGAATTAGCTCTCATTAGCCAGCTATGATCCATGGTTACCCTACAGGTGTTGGTCAGGATAGGAGATGCAACTAGAAACAGGTGCCCAGGTGCATGAGGACCATTCAGCTATTGGTTGATCTTTTATTTCTTATTCTGAGTAGTGGTTACCTGGTTGCTCTTGTTTTCATCTTTATGCTATTTTCAAATTTAATTTGCCTACCTAAAAGCAGCTGTTATGATGTCATGGCCCATATGGCATTCACTAACAGATTTTTTTGTTTGTTTTTTATTTTTTTTTTTCACTAACCGATGTTAATGTAAATTTAGAGAAATAAAAATGATCTTTGTTGCAATATACAGCAAGGCAGTCTCCATTTTGATATCTGACACTGATAACATTGTGAATTCTCCTAGAAAGCAAATATAAAACTATCTTTACCAGACCCATTTCCTGATCTGAAGACCACACTTTGCACACACTGGGAGTGTTTAAATCCATCTTCAGGCTGGGCTCTGCCCGCCCTGATGTCGGGGTGCAGCTGTCCTTGAGCTTGGAGATCTCAAAGGGCTCCAGGGTCTACCCGGCTGTTCTGAACTGAGCCAAGAAGTCTTTATGAGTCCTGCCGAGACCTTGCTGTGCCGGCTGCTTTGCTGTCAGGCTGAATCTTTACCTCTGTCCAGTAGCGCCAACCTCTGCTGCCTCTGAGGCACTGCTCCCCCGGTGGAACACTGGCCCCTGCTGCCTCCCATCTCTTCTTGCCTGGATTTCCACTGTTACCTGCTGACGTGACATCTACCACAGCTCCGTCCCAGGGGGATTCTGGCTCCCACTCCCCTGCCCCCTACTCAGACATTTCAGCTCCTTAAAATCATGAGACCATAAAGAATAAGTGAGGTGCAGAAATGTCTGCAAGTCTTGTGGTGAGCTAGGACTCTGAGCTTTCCAGATTCATGTGTGATTCCTGAATCTTTGTCCTAGTCAGGTCAGCAGGGCAAGACAATCTGAGGAGGGTGGGCAAGGGCTGGGTGGTCTGGGTGATTTGGAGACTAGGAGCTATGTGCTGTGAGGACAGTAGGCCCTCTCTGCAAAGCAGACCAGCCCTGGATAGTGGGCCTCCCTGTATAGTGGGCTTCCCTAGACAATGGGCCCTCCAAGGACATCAGGGTCTCCATGGACAGCTGAGCCTTGTTGGTGGGTGGGGGGCTTCAGACTCTTCCTGGACAGCATTTGGGCTGCTATGCAAAATGTCCTCCTCAATGTGCATATGTGACTGCTATATAGACACCCTATGATAACTTAAGGTTGAAGGTGGTTTAGGCACCCAAGGATTTAAAATCAGGTGCAGAGGCCGGGCATGGTGGCTCATACCTGTCATCCTAGCACTCTGGGAGGCCAATTGCAGGTGGATCGCTTGAGCTCAGGAGTTCCAGACCAGTCTGAGCAAGAGCAAGACCCTGTCTCTAAAAACAGCTAGGTGTTGTGGCAGCCACCTATAGTCCTAGCTACTTGGGAGGCTGAGGCAGGAGGATTACTTGAGCCCAGGAGTTTAAGGTTCCTGTGAGCTATGATGCCACAGCATTCTAGTGAGTGTGACAAAGTGAGACTGTCTCACAAAAAATAAAAAATAAAAATAAAAATAGGGCAGTGCCCGTAGTTCAGTGGGTAGGGAGTTAGCCATATACACCAAGGCTGGAGGGTTCAAACCTGGCTCAGGCCAGCTAAAACAACAATGACCACTGCAACAAAAAAAAATAGCTGGGCATTGTGGCAGGTACCTGTAGTCCCAACTATTTGGGAGGCTGAGGCAAGAGAATTGCTTAAGCCCAAGAGTTTGAGGTTGTTGTGAGCTGTGATGCCACACCACTCTACCAAGGGTGACAAAGTGAGACTCTGTCTCAAAAAAAATAATAATAAAAATAAAGTGGTTTAGGGTTTCATATCTATACACATGCAGAATAGTGGTTTATGGTGGAAATAAATCAGGAACCTTTTATCACAAGGTTCTGTAGACACACAGTCACAGCTGGCTGGCCAAATGATGGGCCCTCAGATTCCCTCTTAATTTCTTCTCACAGTAGGTTATCAAGAGGAGAGCAGACAGGAACACGGGGATGTCTCCCAGGGATTTCGAGAGGACAGTGGCTAACACAAAACTCCCTGCTCCAAACTGAATCTGTTCAGCACCTGCTAGTCCTGAGGGCAGCCCCAGCAAGCATGCCCATTGTGGGGATGACCTTCTCTTCTTTCTTGGTTTCCTGGTACTGTGCTGGTGCTGCTGTGGAGGGCTGAGGGTCCCAGTGCAGGGCATACAAACAGATGGACTGAGGCACGAACATGATGTGCTGCTTCTTAGCCTGCATTGGAAGTAGAGCTGTTTTTGAAATGTGAGGATGGCTGCTGAGTTTGGAGAATTGTGCTACAGATCATGGTAAGAGGTTTCTATGGGATCCTTGGAGAAAGGAGCAGTTCTGATGATTCTTCTGTCAGGGTCAGAATTAGCGGCTGTTATTGTGCTACCACCAGCCTTGAAATTTAATCCCTGAACACTGTTTGACCAATTAAAAATTTCAAAAAATTTTCTATGTGCTCTAAAAACAGAAGAGCATCTACTCAGTAAAACACCAATGAAAGAAATTGCTCTGTGCTGAACTGAACACGCTCCTGGAACCCATGCTGGGTTGGGATGGACGGCATTGAGGAGAGGACTTGATTCCATGGGCCCTAAGCTTAACTTGGACCTCAGCTTAGGAACTCTGCTGTCTTTGCCAGGCCCAGAGCACAGCCAAGGGTGAAACTGTGGTTAATGTTTTTCTCCCTAGTTTCAATTTCTACAAATTATTATTAATAACATTTGTACCCCCATATACAGTAGAACCTCTGTAAGTTGACCACCCAAAGGATTGTTACAGACTGGTCCATACACGGAGGCAGTGCCATAAGGAATTGGGCCTCTGTCCTGATGTCCGTGTAGTGCATGTCTGGTCTGTGAAAATTAGGTCAACTCTAGGAGGTGTGCAGTGTAGTGAGTTGTTCAGTTACTTGAGGTTCCACTGCATCTTTACAAGATAATTTGTGGTGTACGTAAACACCTATGTTACATATTAGTATTTTGGAAATTTAAACTGATAGCTTTTAAAAATATTTTTCTCTTCCATGGGGAGTGTGTCTTCTGGTTCTTGTTCTGTCTTTGCGGGTCAGGGAGGGTGACACCTGCCACTCAGGAGAGGTGAGAATGGGTTTGGAGCAGACAGAAGCCCTCTGCCCTCAAGAGTAGGAAATGAAGGCAGTGACTCAGAACCATGACTGATGCGAGGGAGGTGGCTAGGCCAGTGGGGACAAAGCCAGGCACAGGGGTGGGGGCCCATCCTAGTGACAATTCAGGAGCAACCTCCATTTCCCAGCCAATGGGAATGACCTCCAGAGAGTGGAGGTGGTGGTGGGGACAGAGAGAGGGGAGGGATTCTACTCAAGCTGCCCACATTTCCTGTGCCTAACACTGTGAAGAAACCAGAAATACTTCTGTTTCCTGGGTCAGGCAAGAATACTATGGGCCTGGCACAGGGCTGAGCTAGAACATAGTGGGCTTGGAACAGGGCTGAGCTAGAACACAGTGGGCTTGGCATGGGGCTTTGGGGGAGAGGGACCTGTGGTGGCAGGTTGTGCAGCAGGATGGAAGGAGGCTGTGAGTCTGAGAACACTGGGCCTGGTGGAGGAGCCTGCAAACTAGAGCCAGGTGCTGGACAAGTGGTCTAGACCTGTGCAGCCTCCGAATCCCTGGAAGGGCGTCTCTGAGGTAGCAGGCAGGTGTCCTCTGAGGCGATACAGAAGCACAGGGTGACATTCCTCAGCATGGAGAGCATAGCAGCACAGACACAGAAGCCACATGTGGTGCCTTCTTGGAACAAATGGGAATAAGAAATAGAATGGGAACAGGAGATAGGCAGTGAGAGAAACTTTAATACCAGACCAAGGAAGCTGACTATTATTGTGGGTACACTTCCCAAAGGGTGTTCTGTAAACACTTGTTCATTGGGTTATCAAGTGTTCCACTAAAAAAGAATGGAAGACCCATATTTAGGAAACAATAAATTAAATGTGGGGGACAGTGACCTGCTGGTGACTGCAAGGATGGAGGGAGTTTGGAGTCTGAGTCAGTCAGTATCTGAACGCTGAAGTGAGGGAGGCTAGGTGGGGGGGGGGGGGGCACTGGTGCAAGCCCCACCGATAGCAACAGCAGAGTCTGCCCTACTTTCTGAGGCAGGGGTGTGGTCATATCGCTTTGGGAGCAAAGGGATGGTTGTACACAGAATTCAAAATGTGGCAGGACATCCAGATGAAAGTGGCTAGCAGGTGATTAATGCCTGAGGACTGTGGTTTAGGACAGAAGGCAAAGGCAGAGGTGATCTTCTTTGCCCTGAGCCATACCCTCAGGCCAGCACTATATCTCCTTGCCCTGGACCTTGTGTTGGGTACCTCACCTCTGTCTGCTCCCCTCAGATTCTGCCCACTGTGCTGGATATTTCCTACGTTATTTCTCTCCACTGTCCCCAAAGCCAGCAGCATTAAATGGTGGCCCTGCCAGTTGCACTGCCCAGGAGGAGAAATCACTGCCTTTTCTCTTGAAAAAATAAAGAGCAGGTGATTTTAAAGTTCTCAATTTTATTTTCCTCTCACTATCTTTTTCTTAAATCTTTGGCACCTTCTACTACCAGAGTACTAGCAAAGGTTGCAAAAGTAGCTGTAACAAATTGATCATATTTGGTTTGATTGCTTTTTTATGGATATCTCTGCTAATATGATAATTTCATGTTAAAGCCTATTATATTTATGGTAATAAAATAATTTTAAGGAGAACTTATTTATTTAAATATATCATAGTGTGCCACAAATGACTCCAGAATTAACATTGTTTTAGCACATAAGAGACTCTTCTAGAGCCACAACACCAACATTGAGAGGATTTCACTCATTAGATAAATTTATGGGCATCTGCCATGTGCCAGTAAGGCAGACATTAGGTCGCGGACCAAACTCACACTGTCCACACATGGTCAACCCAGGATGCAGCTGTCTACCCAGGACAATGCTGAGAAGAATATCCATTTCTCGGCTGCCCTTTTACTGGGTGTGGCCATGTGAACTAGTTCTTGGGAATGAAATGCCATGCAGTAAATGAGTTGCTCTCAGGACTGTCCAGCACAGTTCCATCTGCCTCCGAGGGAGGCCCTAAGCGCCCCCCCTGAGGGTTTCAGGGCAACCCTGGAGCCTAAGACTACCGACCAGTCTGGGCTCCTGGACTGACCATTTACAGAAAAAAGACTCTCCTATGACCAGGAATACATCCAATTATCTGCTAATTGAATTAATAATAAAGTTTTACTATGTTAAGCTACTGGTCTCTTGGGGTGCTTGTGGCTTATCTGGAATTGTGCTAATGTACGACTATGCACTGTTCTAGGCATTTGGGATCCAAAGAGGAGTAAATCACAGATCTTTGCTGAAAGAGCCCGGCCTGGCAAGGAGGACAAATTCATAATTAGATGATTTTCACAGTGTCTTAAGCATACTGGGACCTGCATAGTGTAGTATCTGATGATGGAAGAAGGGAATCCAACAAAACACAGAAGCTGTGGCCAGGAGGGGCTAAAGATACATCCTGGAGAGACCTGAGGAGTGAGTGGGATCTGAGGCTGAAGAGAGGACACAGGTGGGAATCCAGAGCCTGGCACTTGAGCTCAGCAGCGAACCAGCTCCATCTGTGCACTATAGGGAGTAGTGAGTTGGGAAGTGTTTTCAGGAAGGCAGTGACACAAAGGTTATATTTGTGTTCTTCAATTATTTATTTACTTTAATTGTATATAGGAAACATGTATCTGTTTCTATGCACAAAGGGTTAAGTGCCATGGCAATCTCTCTCCTAACAAAAGCAGCAGAAAACTGGACAAGGCCGAGCTGTAGGCAGGTGTCATCCACATCACCCTGTACCTGGGGGTGGCTTTCCAGCTTCTATCAGTGTCCCATGAGTTGAAGAGACAAAAACTGATATGGGAGGGCAAGGCAGCCAGCGTGTTTGGTGCAGAGCAGAATGAGTTACATAGAGAGGAGAGAGCCCCTTGACTGCCTTGGGGGTGCGTTTGGGTATCTGGGAGGACACTGTGCTCACAAATGGAGTAAAATCCAGAATTGCTGATAAACAGAGCTGACCACAAGGTCCCCAGGGTGCAGATGAAGAATTGCTGTATCTCGGGGAAGAAGGAAAGAAAACCTTTCTATGTGGAGGAGGAACATGGCCTGGGGCCAGATCCTTGAAGGCCTTTGGCAACTGGGACAGAGGGTAACTGGCTCCAAACACCAGCCCACTGAAGATTTGGGCAGAGTTTGGTCATTTGGGGGCAGAAGGGGCTGCCTGAGGCCAAACTGAGCAAGGATGATAGAGCAGGTAGCCCTAAGCCCCACCTGGGACAACCCCCAGGCTGCTCTGTATTGGGTCAAAAGCCACCCTGGACCACCACTGGGAGGAGGAGGGAAAGGACAGACACCAGCTCAGAGACTCAGGGTCAGAGGGAAAGCCCAGACTAGGAGTAGACCAGGAACATTCAGGAAAACTCTCAGGCAACCCAGCAGCCAGCCCAGCACAAGGTGAGGCTGGACAGACTGATGCCCATGGGGCACTTAGGCAGTCCAGCATCAATACAATGAGATAGGAACTGCCCCTTCATCTGCTGTCCTGAGGCATGGACTCTCCTCCCTTGGTTCCACTGAGTCACATTGTCCTGATTTCCCACAGAAACTGTGAGATGAGACAATCAAGAAAAGATATTGTGACGTACAACGTGTAACAAAGTAACCTACAGAGCTACTTCCAGATATCACCTAGATGTTGCCACTATTGAACAGGAATTTTAAAAAATAGTATTAATATATTTAAAGCAGTAGCAAAAAGGGTAAAAAAAATTTTTTTGTTATTTTCTTTCCTTTGTTTCCTTTTTTTTTTTTATTGTTTGGAATTCATTGAAGATACAAAGAATTAGGTTGATTGCATTTGTTGAAGTCCCTCTTATAATTGTGTCCTACCCGCAAGAGATGTGCCAGACACTGTGACCCCCCAACCCCCTCACTCCTTCCCTCTCCTTACTTGCTCATTCCTCTATCCCTCCCCCTTGTATTAGTGCATCTGCTGCCTTCATATTAGAATTGGGTACATTGGATTCTTGGTTCTCCATTCTCATGATACTTTACTAAGAAGAATGTGGTCCACTTTCATCCAGTTTAATACAAAAGATGTAAAGTCTCCATCCTTTTTAGTGTCTGAATAGTATTCTATGGCATATGGAGTGAATAAAATGTAACACAAATAGAAAACAGTCAGATGATAGGTTTTAACTGAATGATATCAATAATTGCATTAAAGGGAAATAGCCTAAACAAACTAATTAGAAGACAAAGATTTTCCGATTGACAAAAAAACAAGGTCCAACTAGATGCTATCTACATAAAACCCACTCTAAAGGCACAGGTGCATATGTTAAAGTAAAATTATGCCATGAAAACATTACTCAAAGAAAGCTGCAGTTGTATTAATATAAAAAAATGTAGATTTCATACACAGATAAAGAGGGAAAGTATATTTATAACAGTGTTAATTGAACCAAGAAATACAACCATTTAAATATGTGTACTTAACTTCAAAATATATAAAAAAAACTAATAGAATTGAAAGGAGAAATAGTCACATCAAAAATTAAAGTTGGGGGCAGAGGCAAGATGGCCAATGGGAACCAGCTTTCCACAGAGGCTCCCATCCAGAAGGAGAGTTAATGGACAGAAGTTTAGCAAAAAAGCCAATGGTTCAGATCTGAGCCAAGAGAGAAGGTTGAAGAACCTGCTGAGGCAACCTGCAACCCCAAGGATACAAACAAAAGGGGAGAAAGGAGAGGATGGTCAATCGAGAGGAGTGGTGGTGTCCTGAGGCACAGAGCAGCAGCCCCATCAGCAGGAACAATAGGGCTCACACCCCTGGGGGTATTTTGAAAGGACACTCCCAGTCTCTTGGGGCAACCAGGGGAAGCCAGGCAACTTCTCTGGTGGCAGCCACTGGTGAACAGATCTGGGACGGAAATGCAGGCCCTGTGAATAAAGGGTATGCCTGAGGCAGTACCGGCCTGGGCGGAGTGTAGGGACTAGAATACGCACATGCAGAGACGGTAGATTCCCAGGGTGGGGCTGACCCAGAGGACTGCTTCACTGAGCCTCAGACACCACCTGTCCCTCAGGGGATCATAGCTGAGACAAAGATGGGCAGCCAGAGGCTGAAACTGACAGCTGAGTGCTGAGCTCTGACCATTCGCCCCAACACAAATGGCAGCTGAGAAAGGGCAGTGGCACAGACAGGGCTGAGTTTCAGTTTCTGTGAACTCAAATAGCATCTGATCTCAGGGGAATACAGCTGGGACAGAAACAAATTCTGCAAAGTTGTTCTGTTCTCTCAGCAATGTTGATCAAGGGCAGGGCTGGAACTGAGTGAACCACCCCAGCCCCCATTAAGCACCTGAGGTTGTCAGGCCTCACCTCTCCCTGCCAGGGGGAGAGATGAGGCCTGAGAGTGGCAGAGAGTGACAGCCTGGCTGAGGAGATATAGATCTCTCTGTGACTCAGGCAGGCACAAACCCCTGGAGCATCTGCTCATTGGCAGGAACTGGATCACAGCCCTGCAGGGTTACCAGAGGTATGACAGAGGTGCAAGGTGGGGGAAGGAGGCATCAACCTTCCCAGACTAATTTATTTGCTGGGGTGGGTCCTTCTGACCTCACGGAGCACTGGAGCTAGTCATACTTGAGTTGCCAGTAGACCCCTGCTATCTAGTTGCTGGAGACCTTTTGAACTCTCCCACCTGAGACCTGTGCTGACTGGGACAATTGATTTGGACCTCTTGAACTGGGCCGAGCACCCGAGGACTATCCAAAGTGGTACCCTGGGTGTGTGGTGGAAGGTTTGATTTTCCATTTTTTAATTGTTGCCTGTGGGGAGCAGGGTGACTTAATTGCTGGTATTTCTCCACAGCTAAGACTTCAACCTAGAGTAACTGATTCACTAGGATAAGACAGAGACCAGCTGAAAATAAGACAGAGCCACTTAGCACCTCCACACCAAGAAGGCCCCCAGTTTCTCAGGCTATAGCACTGTACAGGTCCTTGGTGAAGCTATAGGGGAAAAGGTACAGACACTAGTCCCAGCTTTTGGGCAAAGGACTGGCAAATCCTACTCCAGGAGCCCCTAACCCAACTTCTCCTTATCTGCTCATTTATCCAAATGGTGTAAAATAATCATGGGGCAGAATCAGCAGAAAAACTCCGGTAACATGAATAACTAGAATAGATCATCCCCCCCAGGAATAATTTGGCAGACACAACTGAAGATCCCATTCATAAACAGATGGCTGAGATGTCAGAAACTGAATTTAGAATTTGGATTCTGAATTCAAGAAGATCAATAAAATAGAGGTAAAATCGAAATTAGAAATTCAAGGAGCACTTCAAGAGTCTGATTCAAATAAGCTCAATAAAATAGAGGTAAATTGGAATTAGAAATTCAAGGAACACTTCTAAATTTGTCTCAAGAATTCAACCAATTAAAAGACAAAATCACCAAAGACACATTGAGGCAAGAATTTGCAGCCCTCAAAGATCTGAGAAATATAGTAGAATCCTACAGTAACAGAATGGAGCAAGCAGAAGAAAGGATTTCTGACATCAAAGACAAAGCTTTCGAATGCTCCCAAACTCTCAAAGAGGAAGAGAAATGGAGAACAAAACCAGATCATTCTCTCAGAGAGCTCTGGGATAATTCAAAGAAAAGCAATATTCACTTTATAAGGATCTCTGAAAACAACGAAGTGGCTTTGCAAGGCACAGAGGCTCTTCTTCATGAGATTATGAAAGAGAACTTTCCAGACATGCCAAGAGATTCTGAAATTCAGATAGCAGACAGATTCAGAATCCCAGAGCAACTCAACCCAAAAAAGACATCCCCCAGGCACATCATAATTAATTTCACTAAAGTTAACATGAAGGAGAAAATTCTGAAAGCAGCCAGATGCAATAAAACCATAACCTGCAAGGGAAGAATATTAGAATAACTGCAGATCACTCTGCTGAAACCTTTCAAGCTACAAGAGGGCGGTCATTGGCTTTTAATCCCCTAAAACAAAATAACTTTCAACCCAGGATCCTGTATCCAGCTAAACTGAGTTTCATTTATGATGGAGAAATTAAATACTTTAATGACTTCCACATGTTGAAGAAATTTGCCATAACTAAACCCCCTCTCCAGGATATTCTCAGACCTATCCTCCATAATGACCAGCGCAATCCTCCACCACAAAAGTAAACCCACTCAGAAACTTTTGATCAAATTCCAACTTCCACAGTGGTGAAAGGATAAAAATATCCACTGGACTGTCACAAAACTTGATGCCCCAAATTCTACCAGGCTTATTAATATTCCCCATTAATGTGAATGGCTTAAATCGTCCTCTAAAGAGGCACAGTTTGGCTGACTGGATACAAAAACTCGGGCCAGATATCTGCTGCATACAAGAATCTCAACTTACCTTAAAAGATAAATGTAGACTCAGGGTGAAGGTATGGTCATCTATATTCCAGGTAAATGCAAAGCAGAAAAAAGCAGGTGTTGCAATTTTATTCACAAATACAATAAGGTTTAAACCAACAAAAGTAAGGAAGAATAAAGATGGACACTTCATATTTGTTAAAGGTAATACTCAATATGATGAGATTTCAATTATTAATGTTTATGTACCCCAACCAGAATGTGCCTCAATTTATAAGAGAAACTCTAACAGATATGAGCAACTTGATTTCCTCCAGCTCCACAGTAGTCAGAGATTTTAACACTCCTTTAGCAGTGTTGGATAGATCCTCCAATAAGAAGCTAAGCAAAGAAATTTTAGACGTAAACTTAACCATTCAACATTTGAGTTTAACAGACATCTACAGAACATTTCATCCTAACAAAACTGAATACACATTCTTCTCATCAGCCCTCAGAACATACTTCAAAATCGATCACATCTTAGATCACAAGTCTAACCTCAGGAAATTTAAAAGAATAGAAATTATTCCTTGCATCTTCTCGGACCATCATGGAATAAAAGTTGAACTCAATAACACAGGAATCTGGATACTCATACAAAAACATGGAAACTAAATAACCTCATGCTGAAGAATAGCTGGGTCATAGATGAGATTAAGAAGGAAATTACCAAATTTTTGGAACAAAACGACAATGAAGACACAAATTATCAGAACCTCTGGGGGGTCCTAAGATGGAAATTTATAGCACTGCAAGCCTTCCTCAAGAGAACGGAAAGAGAGGAAGTTAACAACTTAATGGGACATCTCAAGCAACTGGAAAAGGAAGAACATTCCAATCCCAAACCCAGCAGAAGAAAAGAAATAACCAAAATTA
>CAUYON010149864.1:0-23904 GCA_963573935.1 Arctocebus calabarensis
TAGTCCCAGCTACTAGGGAGGCTGAGGCAAGAGAATCGCTTAAGCCCAAGAGCTGGAGGTTGCTGTGAGCAGTGTGACGCCACGGCACTCTACTCAGGGCGATAAAGTGAGACTCTGTCTCTACAAAAAAAAAAAAAAAAAGAAATACATTTATATGTTTCAAGCCGTGCAAAAGATAAAAAAGGCATTTCATAGAGAAGTTTTACTCCCATTTTTATCTATATCCAACTTGTTTCTTTTCCTTACAGGCAACCATTTTAAAATAGTTTAAAATAGTTAAAAAAAAATCTTCCATTATTTCTTTGTGAATGCATTCATTTTTCTTATATGAAGGCAGAATACTACTATATTTTTCTGAACTTTACTTTTTTTTTTACTTAGTAATGTATCTTAAGAGATTTTTTTCTCTATCATTATGTACTCTTTTTTCTCTATCATTATGAGCTCTTCCTCATTCTTTAGTTTTGTGAGTAGATGGCCCTAAATTGCTGATGGAAGAGCAGGTGTTACTGTCCTTGCCCCCCACACTACCATATTTTCCTCCACAAGCATGGAATCATTTATATGGGAAAGCCCATGGACACAGCTCCACAGTATAGCATTGCATATTTTGTATTTTAGCCAACATTATGAATGAATGTCATAGTTTCTTATTGTGGAATAACAAATTGCATATAAACTTGGCAGTTTTAAACAACAGTTTCTGTGTGTTAGGAACCCAAGCATGGCTTAGCTGGTTGGGCTGAGGGTTTTGTGTGCTGCATTCGAAGTGTTGCCTAGGATGGTGGTCTCATCTGAGGCTGAGAGTCCTCTTCCAAATTCATGTTGGTGTTGGCAGAAGTGAGTTCCTTATGGTTGTAGGACTGAGGCCCTTAGCTCCTAGAGGCTTGCCACAGAGGTTTACATCACAGCAGCTGGCTTCTGCAAGACCAGCAGCCCAATCTCCTGCTTTAGTTAATATAAATGAAGTCATACATGACGCAACATAATCCCAGGACTTTCATCCCAGAACATCTGCCACACAGTCTGACTTAGTCAAGAGAGTGACCCCCACCACCTTTGCCATATTCCACTAATCAGAAGCAAGTCACAGGTAGGGGGCATAGCGGAGGGAACAGGATTGGTGTGGAGTGCCAAACCCTAGGGGGTGGAGATAATGGGTCCATCATAAAATTCTGCCTATCACTGTGAGAAATGTAACTTTAATTTGCAGTCTTTTAAATTATATTTCCATATTTTTGATTGCCATTTGAATTTTTTCTTTGTGAGCTGTTCATGTTCTTTGTCTATATTTCTATTTTCTTGTAATTTTGCTTCTAAATTTCTAAGAGCTGTTCATATTTTAGTGAATGTGATTCTTTGTAACATGAATTGCAAATATTTTTCTCCAGTTTATCCTTGTGCAGTTTTTGATTGGAAAGTTATGTATTTTATGTGGTTGAACTTACCAAACTTTTTTGACTCTCATTCCTGAATCATAGCCACAAAGATGTCTCCCATTCTAAGTTTATACATATATAAAGTGGATTAAGGCATGTTATGATATTTTTCACTTAAATCCTAAAACCATTTGGAACATTTCTTTGAATACAGTGTTAGGTATGACTCGATCAGTATTGTTTTACAGATAGTCATTCAGCTGTCCCAAAATTACATATCAAAGTTCATCTTTACCATCACAGATTTGAGTGCCACCTTTATCAGATGCTAAATTCCACTATAAATTGGGATCTATTTCTGGAATTTATTTTCTCTTCTTTAATACATTATATATTTCCAAATGCCATCCCATTTTATTTATTGAAGTTTTATAAAGTGCTTATTGGCTTTTAATAAGACTTTCCTATTTTAGGCATTTCCTAGTTATTATTATTAGTTTATTTTTCCATGGGACCTTTAGAATTATCCTCTCTATTAATAGTTCTATGGACAAATTTCTTTTCCAGTATTATTATTGGCACAATTGGCAACTTTATCACCTTAAGTTTTATCTACAAACTTGATGTGTTTTTCCATTTATTCAGCTCTTTTGTATCTTTCACAAATATATCCATTTTTTTCCTCACATTCCTTTTTAGGCTTAGTCCTAGGTGTTTTGTCCTTTGTACAATTATTGTTGTTGACTAAATGGGTCTTTTCTGTTGTATTTTTAACCATCATTTATATAGATGAAAACTATAGCTTCTATACATTTTATATATTCACATATTACTATTTAGAAAACATTTGTTGGGTGCCTACCATATGATGGGTTTCTGTACTAGTGCTGAGCATGCATTGCACAAAATATTCATGGTTCTTTCCCCCAGTGAACTAATAGCCCAGTAAAGGAGGCAGAAAGTAAATAAGTAAGCAAACAAATTAATGTGTAATTATTATTTGTAGAAAATGCTATGAAGATAATGAAGAGTGTTCAGTTATACAGAATAATTATTTAAGTGTATCTTATCTTCCCAAGTATAAAGCCATTGAGAGTCTAGTTCATACTGTATCCATCTCTAGGTCTCCAGAGCCTAGCACAATGCCCAGGAAACAAATGCACTGTATATTTATAGAACAGAACAGAATTGAATTTGCTCTGTGCTTAGGGACAATAAGGATTTTATTTGCAATGGCTATGTAGTTTGATTTTTCAACCAATTTCATGTTTTTAATATTCTACTATAAATATGTCATACCAATACTGACATAAGGATTTGTTTGGAAAATGGCCGCCATAGTTATAGTTTTCACTGAAAGGGTCCCTACATGTCTCAGATACACAAGCAAAGTGGGTTTTTAGTCCTTAGCATAAGTGTTTATAAGATAGGTTAGTGTAAAGAATGCTCCCTTTATAAACTTTGGCAGAGGTGTTAAAGTTACACTTAGAGTGTTGGCCTAGTTGGAGATTATATGTTCTACCAGTCAAAGATATTAGTATTTACATCTTTAATAATAGTAGAAAAAGAAAATAATACTATAGTGGAGAAAATTTTAATTCTATGTATAGGCTTTCATTGTTTCATTTTCCCTCTCTAATTTTTAATAAAAATAAGTAATAATTCCAGTTTATTCTTTTAGTTGTTATTTATTGGTAACCTATGCAGCTCTGGGAATAATTTAGATCAGCTCACAAGACTATGTAAAATATACCAAAGTTAAACATATGGGAAGAGGATAAGAAAGCACTGGGAACAAAACGAGGTTGGAGACATATGACAGACTTGCTATGAGTGGCTTTCCTCTGTTTGAAAACATATTGAGCATTAACACAATTCACAGTTCAATTAAGATTTTAAAAAATTCTAATAATGAAAAATTTATTTTGTGCTTAGTCTGTTCCGGGCATCATTTTAAGCTTTTGAAAAGAATTACTTAATTTAATCTTTGCAACAACCTGATGAAGTGAGTACTGATACTATTCTATTTTACAGGAAAAGAACAATTATTGCTAATATTGAGATAAGGAAAATTACTCAGAGAATTTTTAATAGAGATGACACTGCAATAGAATGAGCACACAATATCTATATGGTGGATACTGCAGGGAACTTTGTATGTCTGTTTTTATATTGTGTAACAGGATCATGAAGGTGTGATCTGATCCTATTTACCACCCAACACAACTTCATCAAGAGAATGACCTCCCATCACTGTTGTCACATTCTATTGTTTGTTAGCAAGTCACAGGTCCCAGCCAAACTCAAGAGGAGGGGAGTAAATAGGGACTTCACACTAGGACGTGGCATCTCTTGATCTAAAGGCCTCCTACTGAGCTCAGAATGATTCTACAAGGTGGCCAGTGCACTAAACATAGATCTGCTGATACAGCTTCATTCAGGGGTGGATTTCAGGGTATCTAAACCAATATTCTTTAAGCAATTCTTTAAAAATGCTCAACTTCTCTAATCATTAGGGAAAGGCAAGTCAAAACTATAATGAGGTATCACCTAACTCCAATGAGAATGGCTTATGTTAAAAAGTCCCCAGGCTCAGCGCCTGTGGCTCAAGCGGCTAAAGCACCAGCTACATACACCTGAGTGGGCGGTTTTGAACCTGCCTAGGCCCACCAAACAACGATGGCTGCAACAAATAATAGCCAGGCATTGTGGCAGGTGCCTGTAGTTCCAGCTGCTTAGGAGGCAGAGGTAGGAGAATTGCTTGAACCCAGGAGTTGGAGGTTGCTGTGACCTGTGATGCTACTGTACTCTACCCAGGGTGACAGCCTGATGCTCTGTCTCAAAAAAAAAAAAAAAAAAAAAAGTCCTCAAACAACAGATGCTGGCATGGATGCAGGAGAAAGGAACTCTCGTACTTTGCTGGTGGGACTGTGAACTCTGCAACCTCCCTGGAAAATTGTATGGAGATACCTCAAAGAACTGAAAGTAGACTTACCATTTGATCCAGCAACCCCACTGCTGGGGATATACCCAAGAGAAATAAGGTCATTTTACAAAAAGGATACCTGAACTTGAATGTTTATAGCAGCGTGATTCACAATCACAAAGACATGGAAACAACCCAATTGCTCACCAAAAATGAATGCATTAATAAAATGTGATATATTGCATACTCAGCCATAAAGAAAAATGCTGATCTGGTATCTTTGTAGACAACCTGGAGGGAAATGTAACCATTCTTTAGTGAAACATCACAAGAATGGAGAAACAAACACATGTACTCAGTACCAAGTTAGAACAAATTGATCAAACCCTTGGTGCACATATGGAAGTAAATCTCAATGAAAATCAAGCTGGAGGGTGTGGGAAGAGGAGATGGGTAAGTTCACATCTATTTGGTACAGTGCACACTACTGAGAGAAGGGCACACTTTTGTGTATAACTTTTACTCAACCTGTACAAAAACAAAGCATGTACACAAACATCTTTACCTCCTAACATTCTAAAAGTTAAAAAAGTTACATCTTCTAATTAAGTAATAGGTAGCAATAGGAAGTGATGACTTGGAGATTATTGCAAGTTTTGAATTAGAAACTATGGATCAGTTGCTAATGTTTAAGTCAGGTAGCTTTTGGCCTGTAAACTCAACTGGCAACCTTCCTTTTCCTATTAGTGATTGTCCTAGATGAGAGAAATAAGGTGAATTAGTTAGGTTATGACATGCTGTGTTGTGGTAACAAATAAGTCTCTGAAGTGCACCGACTTTGCACCAAAAAAAAAAAAATGCTCATTTCCTTCTCATATGAGGCCTGTGTTGTGTCTGGCAGCCTGCCTCTGTCTTGCTGTCATGCCACCTGGAGCAGATGACCCTCAGGTCAACGTGGCAAGGAGAAAGAACAGTCTTGGAGAAAAAGCACCTGTTCTGACCTCCCTTAGGTGGGAACTGGTGTATTGTTTCTGCCCAGGCTCCACTGATAAGAGGTAGTCACATGACACCATTGGGAAGCTCTGGGCTAGGAAACTTGGAGATGCGTGTGGTTCAATAGCGTGGACCATCCATGCCACATGAGGACTACTAATAGTCTCTTCGTATTTCTACTAGAAATTTCTCTCTTTTTCTCCTTATTCACTGCCCTTCAGACCACTTTTCATGAGACCATATCCCTATGGATGCAGACTCCTCTTCTTCAAGCAACTCAGTTTTGGGTAGAGGAAGGAGGTATCTCTGAGGGTGGGGGAAGAGACAAAAAAGTAAAAAAGGGAGGGAAAAAGAAGGAATGGCCCCTCAGTCATCTTCTCATTTCTCTCTGGCTTGTTCTCCCTCCATTCCTGATGGCCTTATCTAAAAGAAGACTGAACGCAGAAAGAATCCATTCTGCTGCCCCGAGGGGCTGGGTGTCTGCCATTTCTCCTCCTTTGATGTTCTTTTCCTTGCTGTTTATTTAATACACACTTATCCTATAAAGACATTTCAGCACACCTATGAGCCAGTTACCAGTAGGTTTTGAGTATCTAGAAATGTACCATACATGGCATCTGTGCTCCAGGGACTCTTGGTCACTTAAGAACACAATGAAATATCAAGTGAGAGAGCAGAAACAAATAGATCAGCGACTTCTTGCTTGAGTGGAAAGAACACTGAGGGCTTCCACCTCAGTGAAGACAGGAGGCCCATGGGAGTGAAAGTTGGTCTTCTCAGGGCTGTGCTGAGTTGGAAGGTGAGGGACATGCAGAAGTTACAAATCTCATTGCTCTCATGTCACCTCAAGTCTCTCTCAGTTCTTTCCTAACATGTTTATTTCTTTCCTACTCTACAGCACACAGCCTGATCCTACTCCTTACAGCTCTGAATTACCTTCTTTCCTCAGCTCTATGGTGCTCACGCATGGGATAGTGCTGGAGAGTGTTTCCACTTGGGGTTTGGAGCTGCAGGTGTCATGTAGCTACCACCCCAAACTGTGACTGTGATCCCATTATTGTATAGAAATATTGTGATACAGGGTGGAAAAATGCTATAATACTTGTGTTTAGCATATGCTTGTGATGTAAACAAAATTTTGTAATGTAACCTGGAGACTTAATTGCCTGTTATGACATTATTTACTTGGCAGGGATCACGTAAAAAGCCATTAAAATTTCAGAACGTCAGTTGGCCTAAATGGTCCTCGAGACTCTTTCCAACCCATACATTCTATGATTATCTGGGAATGTGTACTCAGAATTCTAAACAAGTGATTTCAAAATGAGCCTTTGGGACATAGGTTTATCATTAAGAGAAAGATTGTCTGCAATGTGGCAAATTCTAATTTCTTCAATCTTTTTTTGTTCTAAGTTTTTACCTGTAATTTATGCTGTGAGTTTTTCCTACCATTTCTGCATGTTAACAAAGAATTATTCCTTAATCTCAAATTGCTGCTTTTTATTATAAATAGTTCTGAATCTTTGTTGGTTATTTCATTAGGTTATATAAATATATCTTGAACAGAGTAGGATACACTTCCCAAAGGGAGGTATAGTTATTAATTTGCTTGTAAGTCATTGCAATCATATACATTAAAATGTTTAACTGATTCTTTTCCTCTAATGAAACAAGAAATGATTGTAAATTTTTTATCACTCCCCTAAATAAATAGTACCATTCCTTATGAATGTTTAACCAGAATTAATTTCAGACAGAAAATATTAGTGACATGCAAAGAGGATTATGTGAGTTTCTTACAGCATTTTATCAAAAGGTACATTTTCCTGAGGACAGTTTACATTTGCATTCAATTGCTTTTGTGATCTCCACCATACATTTTGATTCTTAAAACAGAGCAAAACAAAACAAACCCCATAGACAAACACACTAGCTTATATACCACTTGGGCATAATAGTTTTGGATAGAATGAGGCTACAGAGATCATTAAAATCATCCTCTGCTTCTTTCCAGGCAAGGAGAATTCATCTTGTAATTTTATCCACTCAAGGGCATGAGCTCCACCATCTCCTTTGGTAACTAATTTTAATATCTAACAATACTTTCTGTCAGGATTCTTTCCTCCTTGACACTTTTTTGCTTCTCAAAAACCTTAAGGCAAAAGGTAAATAATTCGTTAGAATTCTTCATAAAATCTTGAATTTAAATTTGAGTCTTTTATTAACCTCTTCAGACCAAGGTTACGTTTTTGTTCATTTCTTGTTACTTTCTTTGAAATGAGCCTTTACCGCTTCTTTGAGTTTCTTAGCCTGGGCCAAATTTGTTGTTTTGTATATGTAGGGATGATGCTGTCTGAAGAGATGAATGCAGAACATTGGGAGCAGACATTTTTGAGAGTCTTGGTGAAGCAGATTTCTGAGGGACTAGGTTGAATGTTAATGGCTGCTATTAAAAGGAGGGTGAGTAATCAGTCCAGGGAGGAGATAATAAGGAAGTAAATAGACTGAAGGGGCTTAAGTCAAACAATCAAACATATTTCAAGTTCAAAGTCATTTATAAGGGGAAGTGTGTGGATGTGGACTTTGCACAAAAATGATAGTCATTTTGACCCCTGTGAGAGAAGAGAGTACAGACAGAGCAGAAATGCAGGCAGCCCGGGAAATATGGCCCATCTCTGGGATGAGAACAGGAGAAAGGCGGGTGTGAGTGGGTGCTCATGACAACCCCCTAATGAGCTGAATTTATGATGGTGTGCAAGGGTGAGGACATTTATTAGTAAATAACAGGGATAGTGCAGTAATGACCTGATCACTGGCTCATAATCAATCAGAGGTTGATCTCTGCACACAAGTCTCTTGGGGGATTGTTAGAAGAACATAGCTAAGGCCAGACACGGATTCACTGGGGGCCTATTAGTTGCTTATGGGGGACAGATATCCTATTTCTGTACACATAGCAGTTCTGTTTAATGGGGAAGCAGGGAGAAATGAATGAGGCACCCTGGGTCTTTCTCTTGTGGTCTGCTTTCTAAATATAGCATGTATTCAAGTGAAACCTAGTTTAACAGCAAAAAACTGGGAGAAGCTAATGAGATGGTATTTTTATCAATGGTTTTGATGAGCACAATGCACAATATAAGTGTCTCCTACTTAAGCAAATAATGTATACATAAATACATTGTATAGAAAGAGAACAATATATTTACATATCATGAAGTAGGCAGATGGCGTGGCTTATTCACCAAGGTATTAAAAAAGCATCAAATTACATTTTTTTCCTGGTCCCTTAGCCTCAAAATTTAATATATTTCTGATATCTTGTACATAATATTTCATTGTTTTTCATTGTTTTTTCATACAAAATTAAGGATGCCCTTAACTGTTGGAGTCCAGTAAGGGGCAGATGGAGACTAACTTTGTGCTACCTTCTTCACATGAAGTGGGTCTACATCATACTCTGAATTGACTCAAACTGTGTTTATGTCTCTATTGATGGAATTTTGGCTAATTTTTTCTTTTTTATTTTTAATGTGACACATGCAATAATATTCAAGGGTTTAAAAAACTAGGTAGTTTTGATCAAGGGGGTAGATTGGTAGAAGCCATCTGTTGGTGGGCAGGCACAGTGCCAGGTTCTCACTGATCAGTAAAGGTAGGAGAGTCCCTATTTGTCACATAAAAGGTGATTTAAGGAGATCGATACTCAACAGATGAAAATAAAGGTTAAGAAAAATTGCCATGCATAAAAGTCAGGAAATGCCAATATGTCTGAATCCTCATATACTGAAGAGTGTGAAACCTCTAGGTACTTTTTTTCTTTTTAACTTTGGGGATTTTTGCAACCCAAAGCTAGGAGTGTTCTCATTATTATTAGTAGTATTAGTATTTGGCATTTTTCTACACTTTTTCTTTCTTTCTTTCTAACATCTATGTCCTAGCAGGAATGTTATGAGGTGCAAACGATAACTTAGCACCTTTTTCCTATTAAGTGGAAACATTTGCATTCAAGGTTATTTGAAGGTGAAGTATCTACTAAGTTATCTACTACGTCTTTCCACCAGGAGTCAAGGTGGAAGGGGCAATGCCAAGAAAGTGGCCAGATGTTCCTCCAGACTGTGGTGCCTAAATGTGTTTTCTGTTTAGCTTCCTGGAAGATGGTGCCTGGAGGTACTTGTGGGCTTATTTTTGTTGCATATACACCACTGCTTATCCTTTCCAATGTATGTGAGCATATATATTCTCAGTAACTAATAAAAATCTAATTAATAAGGATATACTGATAGCTCTCGTAACAGTTAATATGGACATATCTGCTTCCAGGTGGATGGCAGCAGTTCAGTGAGTCAAGTAAGAACAGAGATGGTTTCCATCTTTCTAGTTCACCATCCTTGGTCTGTGGCTTCTAGACCACCTGCTTACTTGTTGCTGGATGTCTGCTGAATGCTGCAGTGTTCTAGGCATCAAGATGACACTCAGAGATAAGAAGGGGGAGAGGAGAGACAGAAATCTTCCAATGGCTCTCTTCTTTCATCAGGGAAGGAGTTGATGCCAAATAGACTTCCATTTCATACCTAAAACAATGTGACTTGGCCACTCCTTGCTCCAAACCACAGGTGAGGGTGGGGTGGGGGAGGGGCGGGTCTGGAAAAGGGCATATGCAAGCAGAGTCAACAAGATAGCTGTGGCCAGCCTGACAAGGTCCCTGGACTCTGTACATCATCCCTTCAAGTCTCTGCACCACCCTGACCAAGTGCCCTGGACTCCGCATGTCATCCCTCCAGGTCTCTACACCTGCTTGCTGTTGGTCAGACCATTGTGTATGCTCTTGCTTGTGGTAACCGTGCTAGAGCCAGGGTACTGTCCATAGCAGCTGCACCAGTCCATTGTGTTGTCCCAGACACCTGACAGCATTTCCTGAGAGTATTCTGCCTCCCATCTAAGGCCCTGGGACTTCCCTGAAGCCACCAGCATAGGAGATGTCACAGGACTACTGCTGGGGCTTTGTATGTACAACCTAGAAAGCTTGTGGGTAGAGGTTATCCCATGGAGTAGACTTTGGGTAACAGGAGATGAGAACTCATGAATAGCTTCTTCTCCTATTTCTGCATCAGGACTGTCCTGGGAGCAGTGAGTTATCAGAGTCTGATAACTCTCTAAAGGCACTAATGAGGTCCAGCAACCACCAGTATTAGCTCCTACACAGTAACCAGACTTGCTTCTCTGTCTTTGGCTGCTTTATTGGCTCCTTCATTCCTGCTTCCTGGAATTACATTCCTTAATAAAATAGTAGCACATAAGCCCTTGCCTCAGGCTATGTTAATAGTCTGACTCCATCTTTAATGTTTGACTGCTCTCTTTTAAGCTCCTCTCCCTCTGTCTGTGAACAGAAGCCCTCACCCCACATTCCTCCCCATCTGCAATAAAATCTCCACACCAGTCCTCTTTTCTGGCACTCTTAAGCTATTTTCAAACCTGTGTAGAGGTTTCTCTATTCCCCCTAGAAGGCTTCATTATGTGAAACTTGCATACCTTCTTGGTGTGTGTCATGGTGTCAGTAGTCTCCACATCAAAACCCAGTATTGAGTGGCATCTATCTGCTTTGCAGGGTGGCTTGAGCACGGTGACATCAAACATCACTTATTCTCTGGGACCATGCACATTGCCACCCTGAATAATAATCAGAGTTCACTTGGTGAGGAAGTTGTGGGAGGGACAGGCCCTGCATAGATACCAGATCACGGTTTACAGAGTAGGTGGCTGAAAGGCAAAAGCTGACACTTAATCTCTTACCTATTTGGAGATTACAGAAGGGTTGAGGGGAGACAATGGGGGGAAATGCTTCTTCGGAGAGAGTTGACTTTGAGTACCACCCTAATTTGGGAGAAGTGGTGGGAGTGCTTTCTCCTTACCCTGAGCCAATGAGATGGGTCTCAAGAAAATTCTTAGACAAGGGCTTTTGAAGAGAATTTTGAGGGATAGCTTTTGGTTCAGGATAAGCAGGGGGGATGCTTCTTCTCTGACCTCCAGTTGCCAGAGAGGGTACCTGAGTCAGGCTTCTCCAGAGAAACAGAACCAATAGGACATAGATAAACACTCACGCACACACGCCCACATGCACACACACATACACATGGGCATGTGTGTGCACACACACATGGGCAGGGGTATTTATTTTAAGGAATTGACACACAACTGTAGAGGTTGGCAAGTTCAAAATGTGTAGCACAGAGGTAAGCTAGAGACCCAGCTTGATTCCAAGACTGTTGGCAGAATTCCCTTTTTTCTGGAGAATGTCAGTCTTTGTCCTATAAAGGCCTTCCATTGATTAGAGGAAACCCAGCCACATCATGGAAGGTTTATTGGCTTTTCTTAAAGGCTGTTGATTTAAATGATAACCTCAACTACAAATTACCTGCACAGCAACATCTAGACTAAATTTTGACCAAATCTCTGGTTATCATCGTGTAGCCGAATTGATACATAAAATTAACCATCAGATGGGTGTTTACTGAAAGGGCTTACAATGTGTCCTAGAATTTTGGTGGGAACACAGAGCATTATCTGGATAATCACAGAGTAAATTTAAAAAAATGAGAGGCAGGATGGCCAGTTGTTCTTACAGCAGAATTGAAAAGAAATGGCACTGCCTTCGAACTGTCCTCTATACCTTAATCTTAGGACAGAGCACACAGGAGTGTTTCTCCAGGGCCAGCTGTAGACTACATCAGCAAGGTCTGGCCTGAAATTCTCTTAATGTCTCATTCAAGAAGGCTGCCAAGAGAGATGAAAAGATCTCAGTAAAAAGAATCTGTAGCATCAATGCATTCCTATACATTAGCTACAACCCAGAATAAGGACACACACACCAAGTTTCTTAGTTTGCTTGGGCTATCATAAGACCAAGTGGCTTTAACAACAGAACTGTATTTTCTCACAGTTCTGTGGGCTGGACGTCAGAGATCAGAGTGCCAGCATGATCGGGTTCTGGTGAGGGCTCTCTTCTTGACTTGTAGAGGGCCGCCTTCTCACTATGTCCTCCTATGACCTTTATTTGGCATATGTGCTTATCTGGAGAGGGAGATGAAGCAAGCTTTCTTCTTATAAGAGTACTAATCCTATTATGAACTACCCCAACCTCATGACTACATCTAACCCTAATTAATTACCACAGGTCTCATCTGCAAATACACGGAGGGTTAGGGATTGAACACGCAAATTTTGGAAGGACACAGTTCAGTCCATAACCCTCTGAGAAATTATAGGGAATAGGTTCTCTGGTGGCAGAATCTTTCAAGATCCACAAAACTACTTAAGAGAGAGCTTAAAACTTGGAAGACTCAGAAACTGAAGCTAGCATAATAGAAAAAGGATTAGATTTTTTAAGCTAGGAAAGTGAGACCATATTCCCCCTTTCTGCTAGAGCCAGCTTCCTGCTGGGTCCTGGCCCCAGCTGGGATCCACTCACTTTTAGTACTAGATTTAAGTTCAGACCGGCACATGGTACCAAGTATTTTAATTAGCAATTTGTGAAAATGATTTATATAACAAGAAAAATCTTGGGATGCCTATATTTTAGGCCAGGAGCAGTGGAAAAGCATAGGAATAAATTGAATAAGTTTTAAAGGATCATAGAGGAGCAAAAATAAATTTGTATTTTATGGGATATACCCATTCAACTCAACTATTAGGCCTATTTTGCTTTCCAATCCAATTTTCTGGGGGAGAGTTTAATTTGTTAGAATGATTGCTTAAGAGGTAGAGTAATAAAAGAGTCCCAGGACATGCTCTCCAGATTTGAGAATTTTCACAGGTAGTTTTCTTCAGGGGAGTCATTAGAATTAAAAACATTTGAAGTTGCTGTAATACCTAAGGTGGCCACGCGGTGGCGGCCGTGGGTGAATGAAGCGTCCTGCCCGCTGCCCTATGGGCCCGGTGGTTCAGTGTGAGCAGACTTTTTGAGCAGCCTCCCGGGGCAGTACCTTTTTACTTTTAAAAGCATTTGATGCCAACTCCGTTTTCCCTGACAATGCTTGTTTTGTTGTTGAGCCCTCGTTGGCTCCGTGAGACCAACTTGTATGATGTTTTCTAATGTCATGTATTCTGGTTCTGTTTATGTCAAAGCAGTTTGGAATCTTTGTTGGTTTCAAGTTTTTTTTTTTCTTTTACTTTTGTTTAATTCAACACTGATCAACACATTGCGAATAAAAAGCTGTTGTTATTTTTCCTTGGAAGGTTTTTTCAAATAACGCAGACTCTCTAAAAACCCTTACACGCATCAGAGAGAGAACACTGTTTTTCCTCCACCCTTGAGTTCTCATTATTCATGTTTGCACTTGTCATTAGTAGGGTGAGTTTTCTCTCAACTTGTACCAGATGGTGTCATTAAAAAAAATCTTTTTGGAAGGGAAGTAGAAATTTGCTTCATTAAAATCCACCAATATTTTTCTTTTCTAATAGAGTTATTTCTTTAATGACAAAATTTCATTCTAGGACCCAACAATACCCAGAAAATATTTTGATTTTGCAAACCAACTACTTTTCTCTGGTTCTTTAGAGATGAAAGTCAGCTACTGTTGGGAAGGAGTGCTGTGGGGACTTAAGACAACCAGGGGATTTGGGTGAGCTGGTTTCTGATGCTGGACCTGATGTTGGTGGCTGTGCTTGCTGTATGTCTTCAGGCACAATAAAAATTAGGTTTGCTGTGAATTTTAGATGAAATCGCTTGGTCTGGCAATAGCTACTGCATATGGGGTAGGCTCTTTGCAGGGCTCACTGGGTCACAGGATGAGGGCAACCAGGCTTGGCTCCTGAACTCATAGCACATACAGTCAGGTAGATGGAATAAGTCTGACTTCAAATAAAACACCAAAGGAGAGTGTGCATAATCATAGGCTCAGGGAAGGGCTCAGAAAGAAACAAACCAGTTGTAGAAGTGCAGCAAACAACTAAATAACCTATTCATCTGGATGGTCAGGCTGGGTCTCCCTACGAAGTCAGACTTAAGGTGAAATCCAAAAGATGAGTTGACACCAAGGAAGGGGTTGTGAAGAGGGGAGAGGAGAGTGTTGGTGAGAAAGAGAAAACACATGCAGGGGTGAGAAGGGGGGACTGAGCAGAGAAGGTTCTGGATATTGGGGCACAGATAGCCAGTGGGAGAGAGCTGTGAAATGGGGTCAGAAAGCATAGGTGCACCCTGAAGGTCATGGCAGGGCTGGGGGGCTATTGGTGATACAGGAGGCATGATGGATGCAGATGTTGAAAATAACCATCAGTTGCAGTGGGGGAGCAGGGGGATAAAGGGGTGCCCATAACGCCACAAGAACAAAAGGATAGCAATGTGTCTCCTGGTACAAGAGAGTGGAGTTCAGACGAGAGGACAAGGGGCTGAAGACACGTGGCTACATTGGAAGACATGGGCAGGAATGGACTGAATTGGCTGGGGCAGAATGGTCAAGGGAAGATGCCATCACATGTCATTCTGGGTTGGGTAACAAGGGAGGGGACCAGACTGAGGACAGATTTAAGCTTAACACCAGACTTGGGTGCATAAGTGTAGGGACAAAGAAAGGTTGGGTCCCACCAGATGGATACAAGGAAAAGAGAGAGAAGGATAAAAAACGTTTGGATCATACAAATGAAATGTTTCTAAAAAGATGGCTTGCACACAATTAGGAGTTTAATTAGTTTATTTCAATGCTTTTCCCTTCCTTTTTTGTTTTCTTTCTCTTTTCTTCCTTCTTTTTTCTTCTTTACTTCCTTTACAGAATTTTATCTAAACTTCCTCAAGTTTAATCACAAAAAGTCTCAAAATTTTCTACCTCACAAATATCTACAATCTTTTCCAGAGTTTTTACAAATGGTTTATACTTTTATATGAACTTATACATTTTGGTAAAATTAAGTAATTTTACACATATATTTTAGTAAAATTAAGTAATTTTTCTGAAAGACTTTCTGCCCAGACCAGCTAGTAATTTGTAACCATTTATAATTATTTTCATTTTAATGCATCACTTACTTTATGCTTTTGTATTTTAACATATCTTTTCACTATACATGGTTATAGTGTGACTGGATAAGTTATTTAAACTCCCTTTGTTTTACTTTTCTAATTTTATTTTTTTGCGGTTTCTGTTTTTGAGACAAAGTCTCACCCACCCTTGATAGAGTGTCTCACCCACCCTTGATAGAGTATAGTGGCATCATAGCTCGCAGCAATCTCAAACTCTTGGGCTTAAGTGATCCTCTTGCCTCAGCCTCCCAAGTAGTTGAGACCACAGGCACATACCACAATGCCCATCTAGTTTTTCTATTTTTAGTAGAGATGTTCTCACTTTTGCTCAGCCTGATCTCTAACTCCTGAACTCAAGCAATCCCCCTGCCTCATTCTCCTGGAGTGCTAGGATTACAGATGTGAGCCATTGTACCTATCTACCTACCTTTTTAATTTGAAAAAAGGTTAATGGTCTGATAATATAATAATTATTACTTTGTAGTGAATTGTTTTGGAGATTAAATAAATGAAAAATTTATAAGGTATATTTAAATAGTCAACCAGAGTTACCACTATCAGCTCTCATCATGGTGTGCAAGAATAATAGACTATGAGACAATGAGTGAGAATTTCAGCAATGAAGCTCAAAACTAAGCTTAAGTTACCCATGAAATGAAAGCCAGTGTTCCTGGAGCTTATTGTGCAGTTTGCAGCACATTTGCACACAGGAAGTTATTCTGGAGTGGCGAGTAGGGAGTGGGTGTTCATGCTTACATGGCCAGGTAAAACACTGGGTTGACACCCCTCTGTGTCTATGTGGATGTGCCTTCTTTGAGTGTCATGAAGAATTCTGACACAGCTCAGTATCACAGTCAGAAGAACTGATGTTGAGTGGGAGGAGGTCAGCCCTTGAACTCTGTAAGAGCCCTATTGGGTCAAATCTATTCTCACGTCCATGTTAGCCATGCCAAAACCAGGATTACATAACTTGCTCAAGGTCATGCAGACCATTAAGTGGTGAAGGTGGGAATTCAGACATTCAGAGATTAGCTTTCATGACAATTTCTATTCCTCTGTCACATTGCCACTCCTAAGTTTTCCCCTAATTTCTAAGTTTTTACACTATTAAGAAGGAAGCAATATGCAATCCTTGTTTTCTTGTACTTGAAAGAGGAGAGTTTAGTTAACAAAAGCACATACTGGCTGAAAAGATATTTAAGGACACACCTAATCCCGAGTTTTCATAATTTTATGAGTGAATAAATGGATGAATTTAAGGAAATTGATAGCAGTGGTGGTGATACACATAGTTGTATAAGCAAATCACTGTCTCTGATGGCTGGTCTCTAGGAGCGGGAAAGACATCTAAGTTAAGGAAAACAGAATAATCAGACTCCCATGTTCTCTATGTTGAAATCTATTTTTACTTAATACAAACTTATTAAGCACTTACAATGGTCTAGGCACTCTGCTATGTTATCATATAAGAATTTCCATCTTCATGATGCTTGCAGCCTCATGGAGGGGGGATGTAGGAAATAAAACTAGTTAAAGTACATAGATCACAGAGAGTTGTATGGAAATATAAAAAGGTGTTGTGAGAACAGAGAGACTTCATGTTTGGTGAAGCCTGATTAGTGCTTCAAGAGTGGTGAGGAATATGAGAAAGAACAGGTGGATTTTGGGGGCCAACAAATGATAAACAGCAAAAATGGAAGAACCAGTCTCTGGCTGAAAGGAATAAAGGGAAGGACAATTTTGAGAGAAAAGAGTGGAGCTCAGAGAGCCCTTGCTACACCGGATTAGAGTTTGATGCTGAAATTTCCTCTGGGGGTCTTTTAAGACACGTTAGGTGTGTGGCTTGGTGCCTGTAGCTCAGTGAGTAGGGCACCAGCCACATACACCAAAGGTGGCAGGTTTCCAGCACAGCCCATGCCTGCTAAACAACAATGACAACTGTAACCAAAAAATATCTGGGTGTTGTGGCAGGCACCTATAGTCCCAGCTACTGAGGAGGCTGAAGCAAGAGAATCACTTGAGCCCAAGAGTTTGAGGTTGGTCTGAGCTGTGATGCCACAGCACTCTACTTAGGGTGATATAATGAGACTCTGTCTCAAAACAATAACAACAACAACAAAAAGACACATCAGGTGTGAAATCATGGCACAAACCGTAGCCAAATGTAACACATAAGACCAAGGCACAGTAAGAGAGAAGAGTAATGGGGGAAAAGCCAGAAAAGGCCAGAAGATCACACACACATTTTTCCCTCCTGTAGTAACAGATCCAGCAAGAAAACCCCTAAAGGCCTTAACTGTTTCAGACGGAGTCCGTCCATCTCAACTCCCTCCTCCTTATTGGTTTAATTCTGAGAACAGGTTACAAAGAAGTTCTCTGAGTTCCCTGACTCTGTAGCCAGCTAAACAATGGTAAAAACTTACTCAAGTAGAATTTCCCAGGTTACTGAGTTTCCTAAGCTACTGGGCTTTCCAAGTTGTCCCCATGGTTACTAAGTTACCCCCTGAGCTGCCACACAGCAATCTCCTGAGCCAACTACCTGACTGTAACCCCATCCTGTAACCAGACATGTTCCACTTTTGTGAATGCTTGCTTTGCCACATTAGCCCAAAAAGGGTATAAAAGGCTGCCTGTATTTCTCTTTGGGGTCGTTTGCCCTTTGGGGCAGCAACCTGCCTGCACAGGTGTAAATAAATCATTATCTGATTTGTACCTAAAGTGAAGTCCATATTTTTCTTATGGGTGGCCACAGTTACAACACTCCCATCGGTGGTATTGTATTGACAACTTCTCACTCAATTTTGATTCCATAATGACAATAACTGCTTCCCCTTTTTTGTCCTTTTTATAATTGTAATGCTCCATGTGGAGGTGTTGGGAAAGAGTATCCAAAATAAGATACAAATTATGTGCATTTCATGTTCAAATAAAAGAATGGAAATGTTCCCATGTCCTATTTTTTTTCAATCATTAAGTTTTCCTCTAATTTACTATGTTTATTTGGCCTATGGGTTTATGTTTTACTGTTTGCTGCACTTAGGTTTGTCAGGGTAGCTTGTGGATGAAGGTGCCTCCGTGAAAGGTCTGGAAGGGCTCATCAGCTCATCAGCAGATGGTAACACTCTGTTAATGACTTTAAGACTCAAGACTCAAGACTTTGTGTTTCATTTATCAACATTTCTAAACATAAGAATGTTGATGAGCGATAATTTGGGTTTTCTTGCCCTGGCCTAGTTTTGGAGATGGTTCTTTAGAGTTAGCTCATCTGGGCTGTATATGTACAAGGAACTTGCTTGATAATGAGACAATTGTCCTAATTAACTGCTCCTTAAGAAGTAATTATCTCAGCCCGTGAAGTGGACTACCTTTGCCCTCTTTCAAAATACCTGGCAGATGGTGGGTTCTGGGAGGTTTGAGGCTAATATTCTTTAGAGTTTCAAACAGAATGTTTATTGAAAGCAAAGAATTAGCTTTGGTGTGCTTATTCCTGTACTTACCAACTGGTGGCCTTCAGAGGTCCTTCAGAGAAGTGGTGACCCAAGGCAGGAGAAGCATGGTGTTTAAGGGTATAGGTACACCTTCAAATGCTTGGTTTATAGATTTACTTGATGACTTGATGCTACCGAGTTTCATTCACAGTTCCACCTTTTGCCCTCAGAGGAAATGAATGTTTTCTTCAAGTGGATTGCTGCTCCCTGGGCCCCTCTGTGCTCCTATCACCTCCTAGTGCTCCCTGTCCAGCCCGTTTCTTCCTCTTTCAGGTGGTCCTCAATCTATTTATGGTTGGCAGCCATTATTTTGTGACACTTAGAGAAAAGTGTTGTGCAGAATGCAAGGTCTAGTATTCTAGCTGGAATGATATTTTGCCAATCTTATTATGTGTGCCATTCCAGCAAAAGTTAAAAAAAAGCAAACATTTTTGCTGATAATCCTTCTAATCTGTTATCTGTTTAAAACACCCTTATAGATTAGTACACAAACAGATAAAATAAGCCGATTTGCTTCTCAGGCAGGATTTTTTGTTGATTTTATTTTTAAAAAATACAATTAAATAGTTTTTGTAATATGGAATAAATCAATTTTCTTTTCCTGCCTACATATGGAATAGGTCAGTCATTGTTTGAGAAGGCTAGTGTTTTTGTCCCTGAAAGCTCCTTTCTTGAATTGACATCTAAGAAAGAAAATGTAATAGGAGCTTCAAAGCTAGTATAATGAGGGTGACCTAGTTGGAAAAAATGCTGAAGTATCTCCAGTGTAAAACCTTTTAAATTCTTACCAATGGAAAGACAAATCATTTGGAGTTCTGAGTACTTCCAATTAGCAAGCGAGACACTCTGATTAAAAAATCAGGCCCAGTGCATGGCAGAATGTGCTCTGGCTCTCTGTTTTGATAAGTGGTTTTGAGTATTTATTATAATAATCCAGAGCCTTCGGACTAATGGGCTGTAGTCTGTCTTTTAACTGCGATAAAGTCTTGAGAAAATGAAACCTCATCGTAAGCACTTGCACCTAAATCTTGGTTGGGAAATAAAATGAGGCCACTGTTTTTGATCACAATGATTATGTTTTCTGATTAATGAAGTGAAAAATAGATCATTTTACTATATGGAAATTACAATACCCCATACGTAATACTACAAACAAAAGACATTAATGGCTATTAATGGCCTTCATGTCTATCCTGAAGCATCACATTTAATTGTTTTCTTCAGCTGCTTTATTCAATTATTTTGGTTTTTCTTTCATTGTAAAAGAATAGCTCCCCCAATTTTATGGCTAGGTCTCCTAATGTGAGAAGTGGAATTTGATTTCCAGTACTGTTTCTGTTGCCTTGTAATGTTGGAATTTCATCTTACTACTTTCTCTTCTTCTGTGTTTTCCTTTAGAGCTCACAGGTAGCTGGATATCGAGGCTGGTGCGACAATGTGCTAGTGTGTTCATGATTTTGTATCAACCATTACTACTTCTACTACTTCTACTTTTGCATAACCTATAACCCTGGCTTTGAGTCAAGGTAGCTTGCGGATGAAGGTGCCTCTGTGAAAGGCCTGGAAGAACTTGTCAGCAGATGATAGCACTCCATTAATGACCTTCTTAATTTGTAGACCCAAGCTGAACAAACATGAAGGCAAATCTCCTGGCCTGGCTGTGTTCGCACAGGCTGTGCAGGAGCAAACAAGACCACAGGGCATTAAACCTACTCTGCCTCTCAGAAGCTGCTCTTAGCTGTAGGAGGCCATTGTGGATATGGCAAGTGGCTAAATGACATAACATTATTGATTTTAGCTATCAAGATCCTTACTGGAATTTTTTCAGTTCCCATAAATTAAATTAGTATGGAGTCTACAAGCCCTTGGGGACTATTTGCCTTGTTTTTTTAGACACTCAAGAAAAGTATATTGTTGAATGAATTTAAAAATATGTGAATGAAATCAAAACATGATCACTGAGTCCAAGAAGATATTAATACTCCCAGTGACTGAACAAGTAAGCAGTGTGCTGTGGAATCCACATCTTATGAGGTGGAAACTGAGATGCTGAAAGATGTAATACATAGATAAGTAATAGAGATGAGAATTCTTTTCATTTTAGAGTATTACAGGAGTTTACACATTGGAGCACTGCTTTTTGTTTGTTTGTTTGTTTTTGTGTTTTTTCTTTATTTGTAACAGATGTTAGTGGAGTGCTCCTGGGAATAGTGATGCTGTCTTTAGCAGCTTCCTGGGGGTTATGTCCACAATATCCTCTAAGCTCTTTAAAATATTTTTTCAAAATATTAAGGGAGTATAAATATTTTTGTTACATGGCTTATGTCAGGGCTACAAATGTACCCATCACCCAAATAATGTTCATTGTACCCAGTCAGTTGGTTTAGGGCTTCCCTCTCAGTTTTACTTCCAATGACTTTTACTTCCCTCTGTACACTTGCTTGCCCAGTGGTTAGTTCCAATTTGTTAGAGACTGCAAGTGGGGTTTATTTTTATCATTCTTTAGATACTTTGCTTAGGATAATGGCCTCCAGTTCCTTCCAAACTGCTGCAAAGGCATTAATTCATCCTTTTTTTTTGTGGTTGAGTAGTACTCTATGGTATACACATACCACATTTTTTTAATACACTCATGAATTGATGGACACTTGGGTTGAATCCACATCTTTGCAATTATTTGAATTGGGGTGAAATAAATACTTTTTGAACAATTATTTGAATTGGGGTGAAATAAATACTTGCATGAAGATGTCTTTTTGATAAAAATGACTTCTTTTCTTTTGGGTAGATACCCTGTAGTAGGACTGCTGAATTGCATGGTAGGTCTGTTTTTAGTTCTTTGAAAAAATCTACATTCTGTTTCCCATACAGGTTGTACTAATTTGCAGTCCCAACAGCAGTGTAGAAGCATTCCTTTCTCTCTTCATCCATGCCAGCCTCTATTGTTTTTGGAATTCTTAATAAAAGCCATTTTAAGAGGAGTAAGGTGATATCTCATTGTGGTTTTAATTTGTGATTGCCTGATGATTACCGATGTTGAATGTTTCTTCATATGTTTGTTAACCATCTGTCAATGTTCTTTTGAAAAACTTCTGCTCATGTCTTTTGCCTACTTTTGAATGAGTTATTTTCTTATTGCTGCTTTTTTTGAGTCCTAGACAATTCCTATGCTCAGATATGCTTGCATTGTAGGGAGGGGTGCTTGCCTTCCATTCATGGGGTATGGCTCAGAAGAGCCTCCAGTTAGTCTGCTCTGTCCCCAGCCCATTGGAAGTGATATGAAAGCCACTGGTGCAAAGCTGAGTCCCATCTGACCTGGTGCCACACTCCTGAGTGCATAGGATGGTTTCAGCTGCAGACACCCAAAATCAGCTGCCACCCAATCCCCACTGTGCCTGTTTTCTGGTGCAAGGAGTCCCTGCAGACTCCAGGCAGGTCCCTGCTCCATCCAGGGAGAGGACTGTGGTGTGGAAGCAGCCCTCTCACAACTTGGCTGCAGTGCCTGTGGGACTCCAGTGCTCTATAGTCCTGTATTTCCCTCGTGTAGATGCCTCCCCACTGATCACTTTGATCTTGTCAAATGTATCAGTGTGTTGCCTGTCACTTTCTTTTTCACTTTGGATCTTCTGCCTTGCTTCTCTGTGGTCTCACGGAGACCTCTTCTTTTGCAGTCTCCCCTTCTTCCTTTCACAGTGACATGCTCATGGGCCACTTCTAGTCCACAGCCTTCTCTCCCTACCTCCAGCTCTTTCTGATTTGGTGGGCCTTTTGGAAAAATGTTTCTGGTGTGCCCACTGTGGCCTGCCATGCTCATTGTCAGTTTCTCATAGCCCTTCATCTTTGAAGAACCCACTGGAGATAATACAGTTCTCTGTGACCTCCAGACTTCCAGAGTAAAACCCATGGACACATTCACATACATGTTATTAGTGCCATCATACCAAATACAGTGGGCTTTCTCCTGCCCTCTTCTCTGCTGGCCTCCCCTGTCCTGAAGATATTCTAGAGTTCTGGAGAAATTTGACCTAAGGGACAGTCTTTGTTTATAGTTATGATTTCTCCTCCAGATCCCTTTTACACTCCTCCCTAGTGAACTTGACCATGCACAAGCACACACCATCTCCCTATGATCTGATTTACCCTTTAAATCCCAGAAAGAGTCCCACCTGCAGCTTACTTCTTTTCCATTTGGCCCTCCTGAGCTGAAGACTTCCTAATCTGAAAATCTAACCACCTGAAATTCTAAAACTGCAGAGGCCAATGCCTCAAGCAAGACTTCAAGAATGCTTTTTTGAGCCAAATCCATGACATTTTCATCTGTTGGTTCTTTAGTGGGGATTGGGTGGCAGCTGATCAAAGCTGTAAGTTCTTCATGAAGTACACACAAGTTATACTTTATGCTTTGAATTGATACACTTGCAGAGTAAAGTGTTGCCTGTGCAACACTTTCTAACTTACCTTTAGCAGGTCTTGTAATTTGATCTTTATCATGTGTAAGGTTTTTTACTGTTTGACACTTTCTTCCCTGCTCTGTCTTGGGTCTCACTTGTCTGCCTTAGAACTTAGTTAATCAGAAATTACAGTGCCATTCTGGGCTAAGGAACAGAGCTTCTGAAGTCCTGACCTTGGCCTCATTAGAACAGAGCTCCAATCATTTGAGACCACCAGCCAAGGATTTATTTCTACAGAAATATTAATGAAACTCTGAGAAGGAGAAAAAACTGTGAATTATTATTTTCCTTCTAATCGACATAAATAAAAGATTCTAAAATTGTGCTTTTATCAGTTTACCATGAAATGTCACCAGGGATAGAAATGTTATGTAGAGGTTGCTGGCTATGCTGTCTCTTAAAAAACCATAGCACCACCTGGTGTCCTGGAGACATATTGCGACATACTGTCATTAAGAGCAAGGAATTCTGTTTATTTGGCTACAGAGAAGAGTTTGGCTTTGCTCTGGCTGAGGCCACTTTAAGACCTAAGCTCTGAGACAAGATAATTTGAAATGAAGGAGGCTGCTAGAAGGAATAAAGAGGACAAAGAGGCAAAGAAGAAGAAAAAACACATGAGGAGGAACCAAAAGAAAAATTGGGGCAACATGAAAAA
>CAUYON010149867.1:0-14909 GCA_963573935.1 Arctocebus calabarensis
GCTACTAGGGAGGCTGAGGCAAGAGAATCGCTTAAGCCCAAGAGCTGGAGGTTGCTGTGAGCAGTGTGACGCCACGGCACTCTACCCAGGGCGATAAAGTGAGACTCTGTCTCTACAAAAAACAAAACAAAACAAAACAAATGATCATGCAAAAAGAAATCATTCAGTAAAATTCAACATTCTTTCATGATAAAAACGTTCAACAAACTGGGTAAAGAAGGAATATATCTCTAAAAATTAGAGACCAGATATGACAACCTTACAGCTAGCATCATATTAAATAAGAAAAAAAATGAAAACCTTTCCTCTAAGACCTGGAACAAGAATGCCCACTTTTACCACTTTTATTCAACATAGTAGTGGAAGTTCTAGACATAGAAATTATACATGAGAAAAATATAAAAGTCATCCAAATTGAAGAGTAAGTCAAATTATCCTTGTTTGCAGATGTGGTGGTCTTATATTTTTAAAAAAATGTAAAACCTCTACCAAAAATACTGTTAAAACTGATAAATAAATTCAACAAAGTTTCAGGATACAAAATCAATACACAAATCAGAAGCATTTCTATATGACAGTAGTGAATAATCTGGCAAAAAAAACTAAGAAAGCAATATCATTTATAATACCTACAAAAAAAATTTATAATAAACTTAGCCAAGGAAGTGAAAGATTATCTACAATTACAACTATCACCACTGATGACAGACATTGAAGAAGACACCATAAAATGAAAACATACCCCATGTTCATGAATTGGAAGAAATAATATTGTTAAAATATCAATAGTACCCAAAGTGCTTCAGTGCAACACCTATGAAAATACTAACGGCATTCTTCAAAAAAATAGAAAAAAACTCTAAAACTGTGGAATCACAAAATAACCCTGAGTAGACAATGGAATCCTGAGCAAAAAGATCAAATGTAGAGGCTTCATTCTACCTGCATTTAAAATATACTATACATCTACAGTAACAATATGGCACTGGCATAAAAACAGACACATACCTGAACAGAATAGAGAACACAGAAATAAATCTCCCTATTTACAGTCAACTTGTGTTTTGAAAAGTATTTATGACTATATTGGAGAAAGGAGATTAAAAAAACATCCTTTCTTTAAAAATAGTGCTGTAGAAAGTGTATATCCATATGCAGAAGAATAAAATTAGACCCCACATCTCACCCTGTATAAAAATCAACTCAAAGTGGATCAAGAATTTAAATGTAACATCTGACACAGAAACTACTTGAAGAAAACATTGAAGTATGTGTAATGCTTCAGGACATTGGTGTGGACAAAGATTTCTTAATAAGACCTCAGAAGAACAAGTAACTAAATCAAAAGTTGAAAAATAGGATTACATCAAGTGAAAGTTTCTACTCAGCAAAGTAAATAATCATCAAAATAAAGAGACAATCTACAGAATGGGAAAAAATATTTGTAAATTATTCATCTGAAATGGGATTAATAACTAGAATATATGAGCAATGCAGACAACTCTAGCAAAAGTGCAAATAATCTGATTTAAAAATGGGCAAAGGATATAAACAGATATTTCTCAGAAAAAAATAACACACAAATGACCAACAGGTATGTGAAAAACAATGCTCAGCACAAATTGCAAATCATCAAGGAAGTACAAATCAAGCTACATTATTTCATTCCAGTTAAATGGCTATTATCAAAAAGTCAGAAAATGAGAAATGCTGGCAAGCACGCAGAGGCAGGGGCATGCTCATATTACTGTTGGTGACAATGTAAATTACAACAGCCACTGTGGAAAACATTATTGAGATTCCTCAAAAAATTAAAAATAGCAATGTCATATGATCCAGTAATTCCACTGCTGGATATTTATCCAAAAGAGAGGACATAATTATATTAAAGAGATACCTACACCCCATGCTTACTGCAGTGCTATTCAGAATAGTTGAAATATGGAATTGACTACATACCTATCAATAGATAAATGCACAAAGAAAATGTGGTATATAAACACAATAGACATATTATTCAGCTATAAAATAGAATAAAATCCTGGCATTCACAGAAACATGGTTAGAACTGGAGTTCATTATGTTAAGTG
Source organism: Arctocebus calabarensis (assembly GCA_963573935.1). NCBI lineage: Eukaryota > Metazoa > Chordata > Mammalia > Primates > Lorisidae > Arctocebus > Arctocebus calabarensis. The sequence goes on from CAUYON010149867.1 coordinate 2,091, forward strand.
AAATAATCCAAGCAAAAAAAGACAAATATCACAAATTCTCACTCATATGTGGGAGCTTAAAAATTGATTTCATGGAGGTAGTGGATAGAACGGTGGTTATCAGAGGCTGGGATGGGTGGTGGGGAGGAGAGAGATGAAAAGGGGTTGGTTAATGGGTACGAAAATACAGTTTGAATAACATATACTAGTGTTTGATAACCCAACAGGGACACTATAGTCAATAATAATTTATTACGTATTTCAAAATAACTAGAAAAGAAGATTTAGAATGTTCCTAACACAAAGAAATGAGAAATGTTTGAGGTGATGGATATTCGAATTACCAGGATTTGATCATAACACATTGCATGCTTGTATCAAAGTATCATGCATACGACTATTATGTCCCATAAAAGTAAAAAAGTAGCCATTCTTCATATTCTGTGATCTGAAGATACCACCTCACAGACTAGATCACTAAGATTATGGACACAGGTCATTTTCCCTTTGTACAAGGTTCTCATTAATAATTCCAAATTAAGTGTTCCCTGTAGCATCATAATACTTATAAATTTCTACGTGGTCTTGGTCACCTAAATGATAGTTAATAATGTAATAAACAGAAATTATAATTTGACATATTCAGCAAATATTTACCAATAACCTGGTTATATGCCATCGTGCTGAAATATTTTAGTTTCTATTTTTGTGGAATTTAGAGATGAGCAAAAACCACCAAAAAATTAGCAGCATAAACAAATACGATTTAAGTTACAGGCTAGAAAAAATAGGATGCTATGAGAGCAGACAACGGAGATGGATGGATGGGTGGTAGAAAAACTCCCTATAGGGAGTCACACTTAAATCAAGAACTAAAAAATACACAATTATCAAAGGAGTTATGGTGAAGGTGAACAGTAGGAAGTAATTTGTGTTCCAAGCAAAGGTGTCAGTGCAAGGGGTAAAAAAAAAATGACATACTTGGAGAACTTAGGGAAATTTATTCTAGCTGCACACAAATCACACAAGAAGAAGGATAAAATGAATGGGAAGTAGGGACAAGAAAATGAAAATCAGTGAAAGACATGCTAAGAAAATTGGAATTTATCCCCAAGAGCATGGGAAATCACCACAGAGCATTTATGTAATAATATACCCAGATTTGTGATTTAGAAAGAATATCATAGTCACTATGGAAAATGTACCATAATGCCATGGGACTTTCCTTATCGCCATCTTAACAGAGACTGCTGCTTTTAGAATGCACTTTCTATTGCCCATGAACGTGTTTACATTTTGTATAATAGGGAGAACTAGAAAATCTAAAAGTCCTCAGACTGCAAATCCCTAAACACATTGGATAATATAAGAAATATTTTTAAAATACATAGTAGGTCAAAAGAAAACAGCAAAATTAAATCATCCCCATAAAACTAGGACCCTAAAAAGGGGATACCTTCAAGTGAAATGATAAGCTATAAAAAATGCATCCATCTTTCCCCAGAGAGAAATGAAAAAGTTAGCTTTCCTATTCTATCTGATTTGGCTCTGTGATAGAGGGGAAATCTCTGCCAAGAACATGACCAACAGGCTGGACCTTGGTCTTTGAACTTCTGCCACCTGCTTGGTCCCAATTTCCAAAGCTTAGAAATTAATATAAAATGTTGCTTAAAGGCTGGTAAATCTTTAAGATTCTTGGTAGAACTAAGTGCAAAAATCATTCTTAAAGAATGTACCCTAAATCCAACCAACAGAAGATTGTGAGCTAAAAATGAGCAATCAGAAATTAGAATGCACATAAGAAAACAATTCACCAAGAGCAAGAAATTGGGAGATGCTGTAACAGTGGATAAGACCCATAAGACTCCAGATAATAGAACAACCTTATATAAAATACTAAGTACATTTAAATAACAAAGTATATAATGGAAGGGATGAAAACTCTGGATATGAAAACAAGTACAATTTTAAAAATCCAGGAAGATTTTAGAAAAATGAAATATAATTTCTAGAAAATAAAAATTTAATAGAGAGTAAAAACAGAAAATCAAATGAAGCAGAAAAGATGATTAGTAAATTGTTAGATGATGATGAGAAAATTACCAAGAAAACAAGCAATGACTGTAAACAAGAATAATGATTCTTTGATGTAGATAAATCAACATGGAACTGAAAACACTTGATCCAAACAACAGGGAAAACATGACAGGTTTATTACAGAAAAAAATTTCTAATTAAATTATATTATTTGGAAGAGCAGGGAGAATGGGGATCAAAGATCCCATTCTTGGCAATGGAAAACACCCCCAGTAAAAGGGAAAAACAGAGAAATAAGCTGAGAAAGGCAGAATAAAAACAATTTAGTTAAAAAAAAAAACAATTTAGTTAACTTACTTTTGAACTAACAGTTGAATTACTTACTTGGGCAGTTTCTGCTTTTACTGGAAATCTGGTCTGTAGGGGATACAACTTGCAAACACCCCTGCTGGGTCTGTAAACACCCTGAAGGAAAATGGCCATAGCAGAACATGTGTGCAAGGTCTGGGAAGGAACATCAAGCAGCTGACCCCAACCAGTCAATCGTCAACAACCTTCCAGAAGCAAATACCCATTGTGGGGATTTGTGTAAAGTCCAGAGCAGAGATCAAGGGAACAGAGCCCTGAGATATGGGCAGGAGGGCTTGTACCCTAACCACAAAGGGAAATTCCTCTGGGTGGAGATAAGGGGAAAATTCCTCTTTTCTACCAGCTCTTCAGAGGAGCCTGATGCCACCATATCTGCTCCACAGAGGAACTAGCGGGGTCCAACCTCCCCCAGGGGATCCGTATATGTGATCACAGACAGGAGGCACCCTCACACGAGGGTCAGGCTCTGGATTTCTCAAGGCTGCCCAGACCCTTAATGTTAATGATCATAGATAGAATAAGAACTAATATGCTTACTCAGAGAAACTGTTGACATTTTGTTCCCTTCCTCAGCTTACCCTCTTGGCTAAATGATAAAATAGCCTTCAACAAAATCTGGGTGGAACAAACACTCAGGGCCACTCATTGAAGCCCTATAAGCTAGTGGTGGTCCCTGACCCCACCTTTGAAAACTCTATTCTGCATGTCCTATCTCTTTATCTCTTGCTGCTTTTCCTTCCATTTTCCCCATTCACCACTGGTTCCACGGGTCTTAAAGGACCTTGCCCCTGGGGTAAGACCCCAGTAGGAAAAAAGCAGAAATTCTGATTTTGTTAAATTTGTATTAAGTGTATGTAAGTTTTCAGGACAACATTAAAAGGAACATAAGCAAAATACATAATTTACAAGAGAATAAGATATAAAGAGTAAATTATATCAGTCCAACAGAATAATAGAATACATAAAAAGGAAAAAGCAAGCATAAGAAAAATAGCATAAAATAAAATGGTCGAAATAAATCAAAATTAACAATTGCAACAAATATCTCTTTTAGATTAGCAAATACCTAAAAGGTATAGACTTCAAACAATTGTAGCTAAAAAATATTTTTTAAAAAACAACAAATACTGGGCAGTGCCTGTGACTCAAAGGAGTAGGAAGCCTACCCCATATACTGGAGGTGGTGGATTCAAACCCAGCACTGGCCAAAAACTGCAAAAATAAAAATAAAAACAGTAAATGCTGTCAAATATTAACAGAAAATATTATCAAACAATTGTCACAAGACAAAGTAAAAATTATGAATATAAGAAAAAAGAAAGTATTATTAGGCAAATAAAAATTATTGAATGATAAAAGGAAAGATTCATCAGGAAGATTTTATAAGTGTACTTACACCAAATAACATAACTTTAAATACACATAAAGCAAGGAGAACTATAACTCCAGGGCCTCTTATCATTTTGGCCTTCAATTCTCTCTTTATTTTGTGTCCCCTTGATTTCCTTTCTCATTACTTCAGCTGTGTGTTTGAAAAACATTTCTTATGTTTTAATTAGCTTTTCCAGATGTTTCATCAGGATATCGATTGCTCTATGTGATCATAAATAGAAACTTAACTTATGGCCTTTGGAAACCTACATGTACCATAAAATATAAAAACAATGATGATGATGATGATGATGATGATGACCCAAATGGACGTAGTGCGTAACTCAGGGGAGGGAGAAGTGGTGGAAAGAGGAAAGAAGATGGGTTCGTAGAGGAATACACAAGGATTTCAAAGTTATCTATAATGTTTTATTTTTAAGATAGCTGGTGAGTGTGTGAATGTTTACTTTATGATTTTATATGTAAAAATATTTTAACATGACAAAAGTAATTACCAAAAAAATATGTAAAAATTCTTTTTTTTTTCCCAAGCCAAGCTTATTCCCTATCTGCACCTCTTCTGGTTTTTCACACAACACCTGAATGAGAAGATTACAATAATTGATGTATTGAAAGATGGTGCATGGTTGAACAAATTCTGATGTACAATTCCATGCATAACACATGCTAAAACTGGCTCTAACTCAAAAGTAGGGATCTGTCAGAATTTGTTGGATCTGCCCAAATCCTGTTCCCTCATTCTAATTTCCTGTTACATTGGCTATTTCCCTGGTTCTGGATCCTTGATTTCATTTTCAAATAACCTCTATTCACTGGAGTCTTTTTCACAATTGGTGTTTTTAATATGGCTCTGCTTCTGAAATTAAGGACTAAATGATGTGTCCTCTCTTCATTTCCTTTACTAACTTTTCTTCCCATCAGTTTCAACATTGTCTAGAAATCATGATCATAATGTTAATATAAAGGAGTTTTATATAAAATGACATACCAATAACCTGACCCTACGATCTTAGGTTTGCTACCAAGGGAAAATAAAATAGTTTCTCAAGGAAAAAAAGCCATAATTCGCTATTAGTTAAGAGCAGGTCTGGAGCTGAATTTATAAGCAAACTCCACTACTTCTAAATTATTCCACCACAGGCAAGTTTCTTAACTTCCCTGAGCCTCTTTTTTCTAATCTACAAAGCAGAGTTAAAAATATATTTTTAAGTTGTTATAAGAATTACAAAAAAAAGTATGAAAGTGCTTAACAAGTAATTAACATTAGAGTAAACACTTATGAAAAGATAGATTAAAACTTAGGTTATTAACAAACTGCTTTTCTAGCCACTTTTTAAAGTACAGTGATGCCTTTCTGCTCAGAAATCTTTAAGATTGAGCAATCATTCCACTTTGATTGCAGGTATATATAATAATTACCCATTTAATATTTGTAATTGTTTATCTTCTCCCTCCTTGGTGGATTATAATCATCACAGTGATGGGAACTTTTGTCTTTTTTCATTCATTTATTTTTCCCAAGAACATTAATCATTTCCTGTACATAGTAAATGCTTAATAAATACTCACTGAAGTTAATTTCATTGATTTTGTGAGCTCATTTGCAAACAGATCCCATGGAGGCACAAATTCTATTAGAGTTATATAATCATATGAACCAACTAACCTAAGTTTTAACTTCTTTTAAGATCATAAAGTCTATGTTTTAAACTACATTTATATCATAACCAATGATACTAGAATGTTCTAAGTTCTTATTTAATCATCATTAATCATCATTCCTAGTTGCCACTTAATCATCACAACAGTGTGAGATTATTATGTATGTTTTACAGATGGAGAAACTTAGATACAAAAGAAGTAATTAATTTTCCCAGAATCACTCTGTGGTTTAAGAGGTAGGGGTGGGAAATGCTCATTTGTGCCATAGTCACTCAAGATTCAATAAGTCATAAAAATATAACTTGAAAGCAGCTCCTACAAATTATCACAAAAGTAGCAAAGTAGAAAATGAACATATGTTTCCTGGATGTCAAACTGAAACTTGAGGTTTAGTGAAGTCCATGCTCTCAGCCCCCAGGGCAATTATCTCTGCTTCTTTTCTGCTATTTTAATGTTGCCTCATAAAACTAATCTCCCTAAATATATTACAAGGTCTTTGAGTTCAGAAGCCATGGCTTAGAATTCTTTGTTGCATCCAGAGCACCTTATAGAATATATTATACATTGAATACATATAAATCTTCCAACCAGTGCTTAGAAAATAATATGGATCAATAAATGGTAGTTCCATGAACCTCAGAATGGATGGGTAGTAAAGAGCGTAGAGTTCAGGTACACAGATTTGAATGGTCAGTCTGTTACTGCTTAGCTCCATGATAGGGGTCCATTTTCTTAACTTCTTTGAGAATGGTTTATCTCATTAGTTAAGAGTCATATAATAATATGCACCTCCTTGCTGTGTGTATTTGGTGAGAAGAGTGTGTAAATAGATACTGCCAGAAAGTTGGTGCTTAATAAATATTAGTTCTGCTTCTCCTTCATTAGAGAGTTGATTTTATATGATCTCAATCTTAGTGTTTATTACAGACATCAGATTCGGAGTCAAAAAAATATTATTCTTGAATCTTTCTGCATATGAAATCCAAAATGCAGATTTTATCAACAGTGCTGTTTCAGAATACCACCACTAATGTAATTTTCTCAATTATGACTTTAACTGACAGGACCTAAATTCTGAATGAATGAAAATAGTTATGGTGGCCACTACTTTTTGGCACACGGAAGCTATTTACACAATAATAAGCATCTCTGATAGAAAAAAAAAATGCTTTTAAAAAAATGGGAAGAATGAGATACTAAAGAATGGCTTTAAAAGGCATAGTATAAGGTAATCAGATGCAAAATATTGTATTCAAAAATATTCCCTAGAGTGCTACCTCAGGAATGGGAAATTTTGTCTGTGTGCATATATTTTAAGTTGGCACATTAGGCAGACAGTGGGTATAAAAGTTGGAGCTGTCAACTGCGCAAGTAAAAAGAAAAAAGATTTATCTGTGCAACCTAGATTCCTCCATTTTCAAACTTCCAGAACAATACCACAGATTTTATTCTGAAAGAATAAACTATCCTTGCAATGAGTTTGCAAGGGTCCCACAAACTAAGACTTTTGACCTCTGCCTCCTCAAGGAGAACAAAGGCATAAACCAAAACCCAGAAAAGATTGTTGACTGTTACAGAAAATAAAATTTAATCATTTTATGAAATGTGTTTTCAATAGTGTTTGTGTCTGTTACATCTTTACCTCAAGCACCTAACATCATTTGTAGTAGGATTGTTACTTCAGTGTATTAGTAAATTAGTTTAATTGCGTTACAAATAAATAACTATAATCACTCCATTGAAAATTCAAGTCAAAGATTGAAATTCACAACAAAGCACAAAAACCTTTGTACTAATTGAGCCAACTGATTATCAGCCTGTCTAAACATTTCTCTTTGGTGTCTTAATCATTTTTCTCTGATTAATCACAGATTCCAACGCTACCATTTAAAGTATATTCCCACTGAAGTATAAAAGAAAAACATTTACTTATGGAATTTCTGGCTCAATGTTATTTGAAAAGCTCTCCCCCAGTACCCAATAACAAGTCCTTTTGTTGTGCAGGATGTGCACAGGTTGCTATGCAACCGTATTGAGAAAGAGGGAGATTTCCAGCCATAGAACATGAGCACATGAATTAAGGTATTAGAATAAAATTAGTAGATTGTATACATGTATATAGGCAAATTCTGTATAAATTATCAGACAATAATATGCTGTAAGCATAAAGCAGTTTTTCAGTGAAGGAAAAAAAAAAAACATGAGCCAGAAGAAGCAAAATTTTTAGTTGGAAGCTTACAAAATTCTTACAGTTAATTAGGTCTATCATTTAATTCAATCATTCAAACTGCAGCATAGGCAAGAGGTACAGAGAAAAGAACAGTGGGTGGACAGTAACTAAATTCGGCAGGCAGCTCACACCAGTACAGACCTGTTTTTTTCTTTTTTTCTTTTCTTCCATGTGAGTAGGAGTAACATAAGAATATATAGAACTAGAGCTTTGTACTGAACCATGTGTGACACTATTTGTGACCAGATGAAATACATGATATTCAGAACCTTCCACTTTTAGGCAAGCAAAGAATAAAGATACACTAGAGATATATGTGAATGAAGCATTACCTCATCCCGTGTGATCTATAAAGCCAAAGGCAGAATGGAAATGTTCAGATGTTCTGCTGAGGAATTGGTTTCAGTCTTGCATGACCTTTCAACCTAAGCTTTATGAACCAAAAAGATCTTTTTAAGTCTTTACTACTTAAGAAAATAATAGCCTTAAAACCCTAAAATCCTGTTGATCTAATTTCATTGCCTTTGTCAATGCCCACCAGCTAAAAACCACTAGAACCATAGCTGAATAACTTGGGTTTATTACTCAATATGATGAGAAAGAATACACATGGGAATCTCAGTAAGAGGGTTTTATGTTGAAACCCGGAGCCCCTATACCTCAGAATGTGAATGTATTTGCAGGTAAAGCCTTACAAAGATTATTAGAGTAAAGTGAAACCATTATGATAGGGCCTATTCCACTATAACTGGGGTTTTTTGGTAAGAGGAAACTTAGACACACAGAAAACCTTATGTGTTTGCATAGGGAGAAGACCAGGTATGGATGCATCAAGGAGGCACATCTAAAAGTCAAAGAGGGAGGCCTTGGAAGAAGCCAAACCTGCTGACACTTTGTTCTTGGACCTGTAGCCTCCAGATTTGTGAGAAAATAAATGCTACCATTTAGGCCACCCAATCTGTATGATTTTGTTATGACCACACTAGAAAACTAATAAAGAGAACGTCAGAAAGAATCTGTTATAGGATTTCAGCTTTGGTTAGGTACATTTGAAGAGTCTAAGAAAGCAGAGATAATTCCATGCTTGGATATCCCAGCAAATCTCCTTTATACAAAAGGCAGCCTACAGTGGGGCTAAATCTATAATTGGTAAAGAGTAATGATCATTCATGTTAGCCAGGAGAGGGGGTGTTTGCTATTTTGTGGATGGCATCGTGGCCTTGTTTTTTTCTGTTTTTAACCTCTGTCCTGGTTTCATAGTGGCTTTGTCTGATGTTGATCTTTACTGAAATTGTTCATGTTCAATCAGAGGATAACCAGCTGTGAGGGCCAGGCCAGCTTCAAATAACAACTGGCTTTAAATAATACTGAAGCCTGGCACCAAGGTGCACCAGTTCCCACTTCTTTCTTTTGTACTTTTGAGTGGCTTTGGAATGGTAACTCTTTTGCTAAACTGTGAAATTAGACATACACTTAGACTAGACTGAGAGTGTTTGGTGCCATGTAGAATGGTTTCCTGCCACTACAATCTGACCTTCTTTTGTGCAAACATCATGGATCTATTTTCTCAACACAGTCTTGTCTCAGGTGAATAGCCAGGCTGCCATAAATGTAAGTGGTAAACATACTCCCATTGATTAAATTACCACAACAACTGACATTTATATTGTCCTTATCTGCATAAGAGCTTAACATCATTATGCCAGCTATTTTCTCACACAGGCAAAAAGGCTACAGATGACTGAAAGAGATCAGGTGGTTTTCCAAATGGCAGAGAGTGGTTGACCCAAACATTGTCATCTTCTAAAACTGAGAGTCTTCTCTTAATGCAATCACCCTTTAATTTGTTCCGCCAATATCTTTCAGTTTGTTCAACTAACATAACTTTCTAGGAGCTAAGAAAGTAAGTCTGGGACCAGGCTATGTCCTTTTGTACCCTACTCTGCCACTTACTACCTTTGTGACTTTTAGAAAGTTGTTTCACTTCTCTGTGCCTCAGTTTTCACATCGGTAAGATAGAGTTCATGTTTACAATAGTATCTTGCTCATAGGTTTATTAAAGATTAAACAAGTCTGCACTTTGAAAATGTTTAGAACAGTGCAGACTCATAGCATTTATTAAATGTTAGCTATTGTCATTGGTGAATTGCGTTCCTTCAAAATTCATCTGGTGAAGTACTAAGCCCTGGGATTTCAGAATGTGACTGTATTAGGAGAAAGAGGGCCCTTAAAATAATGATTAAGTTAAAACAGGGTCCTTACTTTGAACTCTGATCCAATGTGACTGGTGTGCTTATAAGAAAAGAAAATCAGTACACAGACAACAGATGGGGGATGACCAAGTGAAGACACAGCGAGAAAGCAGGCCGTCTGCCAGTCAGGGATCGAGGACTCAGGATGAATACAAGCCTGCCAACAATCAATCTCCAACATCTAGTCTCCAGAATTGGGAAAAAATTAATTTTGGTTATGTTTTGGGTGTTTTGTGTGTTGGGTGTTTTACTGCAAATTTACCTTGAATTTATACCATTTTTGTTGATTTATTCTATTTTTCTTGCTATTTTTATGATTAGGGAAAGAAATTTTCCATACATTGGTGAAATAAATAATTTCTTCATTGTTTTCATGTTTTGGATAAGGTAGTTTTACAAGTAATTTGATTCATTTATCTTCTTTTTTCCTTTCTAAAGTTTAGCAGTCTTCATAATAAGTGTTATTTTTTTGTTTTGTTTTTGTTTTTTAATTTCTGTAGGCTGTGCACGGTTCTCAAGCCTATAATCCTAGCACACTGAAAGGCCAAGGCAGGTGGATTGCCTGAGCTCAGGACTTGAGGACTTGAGACCAACCTGAGCAAGAGATAGACTCTATCTCTACTAAAAATAGAAAAACTAGCTGAATGTTGTGATGGATGCCTGTAATCCCAGTTACTCAGGAGGCTGAGGCAAGAGGATTGCTCAAGCTCAAGAGATTGTGGTTGCTGTGACATCACAGCTATGACATCACAGCAACTACCCAGAGCAACAGAGCGAGACTTTGCTCTGTTGTTTGTACCTTTTAATCTATGGCATTTTGTTATGGTAAACCTAGTAACCTAAGACAGCTAGGTTTATAAATGCTAGCCACTACTGGTGACTGAATAGTCCCTACAAATTCCTGTTGACATTTCTAAATAAAAGTATCGATGAGATACTAAGTGAGAAAAGAAAACGCCTTTTTTGTCTTTTTCACATAAATATCTGAGATGTGCTCTTACATTGTTTAACTGATGATTTAATGCTTTTCATACACGTCTCCTTTTTTCCTATCCTCACTGATACTACATTAGTATACATATTTTACCTCATACATTAGAATTAGTATGTGATACAATTCACATAGGAAGAATACACTTAAAAATAAGAAAATGGTAAAGGCCAAAAATGAGTCTGTAAACTAAGGTAGAAATAAGAGCTAGACCATGGCCAATCGCTAGGAAAAATTCTTTTAGTGTTTTCATTTTGGAAATGAGTAGAACATGGCAAGGAGATTCTTATTAATGTCTAGAAAACACAGCTATGTACTTTAAGACACTCCCTAGACAAAACCAAGACCTTGACCTCTACTCTGGACATAGAAAGTTACTCTATGCACATAATCTGCAATGCTCAACCAGTTCTGGAAACAAAATTGTCTTAGAATGTTGGGATATTTGGAACCATCATTTCCAATGAAGCTCCCCTACCCTATAATCCCAGGTCACCTAAATATGGCCAGTTTGCCCACATGGCTACAAATCTCTCTTTATCCTTTGCTGTTTTTTGCTGTTCTTACCTTCTTTCCTCTACTTCTTGACTTTATTTCTAACAATTTCCACCATACACTCTGACATCTCATTCCATTTTTATAAAGAAAACAAACACACAAACAACATACCTCGACGTTTGAAAACCAGCTCCTCTGTTTAGCAGCTATGTTGTATCACCTGAGCTAAGTTTCCCTTCTTCATCTCCTCTTGCGCCTCTGTAAATTGAGGAAGTGTTGGTCAAGAAATAAAGGAAGAAGGGAAATTTATGGCAAAATATTAAAATAATGTGTATAGTATAAATATATATTAAATATATGTGCACAAAAATATAAAATGATATATAGTATAAATGTACTACAAACATAGTGTATTTAATATATAATATAAATATAGTTTCTAGGAAAAATATAAACTATATTTATATTATAATGTATACATTATATGTAAAAAAGCAAGCCTTTAAGTTGGTATTTTTATCAGAATTGGTGTAAATTATCAAAGACAGAAAAAATAAAGAAAGAAAACAAGTAGAAAATGTAATATTCTGGATTATTTTAATCACAGGAGTAAGGGTAGCCAAGAACACCCAAGGGAACTGAAGTAACCCCCCTTTTCCTATCACCCAAAACCAGGAAGCCCCAAAGCCATGGAAAATGCCTGGCCCTGCCCAACAGCCTGCATCCTGGTTGTCAGCCCCTCCCATCCTCCACCCCCTTGCGGATTGGCCCCGGCAACGAGCCCCACCAATCCTGAGTTCCACCATTTGGGGTTTGGCCCCAGCAACTGGCCCGACCAATCTATGCGCCCTATGACCCCTCACACCATAACCCCCTTCACCCTTTACTACCCCCTGTTCTTGTGGTTTTAAAGTTTAAAAACCAGCCTGTAGCAGCCAAACGAGGTCCTTCCCCCCAGCGGCTGAGGGACCCTGATGCGTCAGAAATAAACTACCTCTTGCTTTTGCATCTACTCGAGAGTTGGTGTCTGTTTCCTTGGGGGTGCCCATCCTAGCTGGACCCCGATTTGGGTCCAACATTTGGGGGCCCGTCCGGGATAGAGCGCCCCCTAGAGGCTTTCACCTACTCCACGGTCGGAGGTAAGTCCGGGCCCGGCACAAAGTCCTGTCTCTTTATGTCTCCTGTCTTGTTTGTCTAGTTGTTATTCTGCTTCTGGGACGTGCGCCGTCCATCCGAATCTCAGGGTTCGGAGAGGGACAGACGTGCCGACACTCTCCACCCTTGATCCCGGGAGACGTCTTGGTGATCACGGTTTGCCAGCTTAGGGACTCTGTTTTTAAGAGGGTAGCCGCGTTTGTTCCGGCTCCCTCATCTGACTCTGTTTTTGAGAGGGTAGCCTTGGTTATTCC
>CAUYON010149875.1:0-11857 GCA_963573935.1 Arctocebus calabarensis
CCCTGTCCCTGATTGATGTTGCTGATAGAACAGAATAAGTTTGCAGAATTTCTGCCCTGTGGAAGAGGCGCTGGGCTGCTAATAGTCCTGACTCAGTCTGTGAGCTTCAGCCCTTTGTCTCAGCTGTCATCCCCTGAGGGCCAGGTGAGGCTGAAATTTAGCAAAGCTTTCTCATTGCTGCCTCTCGGTGCCTCAGGGGACCACCTCTCCAGTTTGGCCTCCTCTTGGCTCACTTTCCTCTCACCACTCCCAAGCCGGAAAAACAGCACTGATCAGCAATAGCCCACACCCTGTCCACGCCCCTCGAGAAAATGTCCAAGAATCTGGACTCCTTGGGGGGACAGTCCTCCACACATCAGGGTGAGAGTGGAGGGGAGTGCTGGGAGTTCAAACTTGCAGGTAGAGAATATATACAGTTTTATGCCTGACAGGAGAGTGCCATGGCACCCTTGTAGGGGAAGGAGGTCCAGTTTTTAGAGGGTCTCTCCTGTGGGGTAGAGTGGGAGGACATCTGAAATCTGTTCGCTTGTTTGTATGGAGGTATGGGGTATGCTGTGAGCCAATCTCATGGGGAGAAGGGACTCCCGTCTGCTTGGCGATGTGCTCTGTACCTTTTATTTGTATCCTTGGGGTCACAGGTTGCTCCAGCAGGGTTGATGTGCGTTTTTCGACCTTCTCTTTTGGCTCAGTTCCAAACTGTTGGCTTTCTTGCTAAATTTCTGTCCTTTAACTCTCCTTCTGGATAGGAGTGTCTGCGGAAAGCTGGCTACAGACCGCCATCTTGGCTCCTCCCCTATTAGTAGTTTTTATTTTATAGAATCAACTATTAAGGTATGAATAAGTAAAATAAATAGTTGAAATACATGCAAATAATTTTGGATTATTCCTGAGGATGATTCATTAAACTGAATGGGAAGCCAATAAAATACTTTCTCAGGAAACCAGAGAAGCTGGTGCTCTACTCATGCCATCCCTTTTATGATCTTTGCCCCAGTGACCTTTGAGGAGTCTACTGACACAGCTTGATGGTCACTGGCTTTCTACAGAATCAGACACCTGAATGCTTGGCATCTCTGACCTAAATGTGTGATGTGACTTTGACTGTCCTTTAAAAGCCCTGGGAGCTATTTCCTCATCTATTACAAGAGGTTTACGGCTGACTTCTGCCAAAGAGTGAGCACTGAGTACTCATGGCTAATTTTACTGTAATTTTTATTGCCATGTTGTTATCTTTTTTACTTATGTATCACTGTGGCCTTTACTATAGTGCCTGATAATATATTAAAACAAAATTGACATATGGCTGCTAATTGCTTTTTGCTTGTAAGTTTTTCTGAACTGCCGTGCATTTTTCCAACCTGTTCGTCATTTAGTGTTGTTAGATGTGGTGGTGGTTCTGGTTTATTTCATAAGCATTTACTACATGCTTTAAACAAATGTTACAATGTCAATTTAAACTATAAATGTTTAAGCTAGAATTTTTACTTGCCAAATTTTGTATCATACGAATAAAGGAAGGCTTTTCTTGGATGCCAACAGCAACTTCACATGACTAAAAGACTTTAAAATCATAAGCACTCTTCTTTGGATAAATAGACTAGAAAGGATTATCCCTGTTTTACAAATGAATAAACTGAGACTCAGAGAAGTTGATTAACTTTCTCAACTAATGATGACTCTTACATGTCTAGACTGAATTTAGGGACTTCAACAAGCATTTGTTGAGTGCATTAAACATTCCAGATGATTAAGACACAGCCTCTGCCTTCCAGAGGCCCTTGCTGCTTGGCTTCTAGACCAACACATTCTGGAATTGAGTAGTTTCAGACTTATTTTTACATTAAATAAAGGTTAATTCATTTGAAGAAATAATAATACTTAGCAGGCATTGTGGAAGATGCCTGTAGTCCCAGCTACTTGGGAGGCTGAGGCAAGAGAATCACTTAAGCCCAAGATTTTGAAGTTGCTGTGAGCTGTGACACCATAGCACTCTACCAAGGGTGACAAAGTAAGACTCTGTCTCAAAAAATAAAAAAAAGAAATAATAATACTATGTAGTTCATAACACTGTAATTTATTCCCCTAAATGTTTACATGTCAACTAAAAATTATCTTTTTTGTTTTTCAATCACATTTAAATAAATTTCCTTATGATTACATAAGATTAAGAGCCACTGCCTTACCTGCAAAATTTTCTAAATTACTAGAAATCCACATAATTCAATGTAGATACTGGAACAGTTTAATTTCAATATATTTCATATATTTTGGCACAGGTAGAACATTTATATGGTAATAGGCAGGTGGAATTTCCTGACATGTAAGATACAAAGACTTTAGTCAATTCTCTTAAAACAATGGAAGCAAACCAACTGACAAATAAGAGTCAAAATGAGTTTGTCAAAAATGAGTTTCTATAATGTTGAAAAATAGCTACAGTAGTACTTTAGACAGCTGATTACAGTTTGCAAACAACCAGCAACAAAATGAATTACTCTGCAAAGATCCTATCATCCAAACATTTAAAAAGGTATCTTCAAGTTTATTTTTGTGAAAACACCTCTTATTGCCTAGATGTTCCTGGGCAAATAAATAGAAATATCTTTTTATATTATCAAAGTTTACAACTAATGATTAAGATCAGCTAGATGATTAATTATTACATTGAGACTTCATAGTGAAATATAAAAAGAATTTGATGATGAACAAGCTATAGCAAATGATTGAATAATCACTATTTTTCTCTTCTACATTGGCCAGTGTTTAGTGCTTCTAAAATTTAACTAAGGAATTGGTATTAACTCTATTATATTGTATATATTTTCAAGTCCTATAGTGAATAAAAATTTTCCAAAACAAATTGTTATATATATGCTTAATGTCTGAACACCACTGAAATGATTGAGCTATCCCTTGTACATTTCTGTCAGTATAAGAGGTCTGACGATTAAGTTCATGAGCTCATCCTAGAAAAAGTTCTCCATCCCTCATGGCTGAAGGTCACTACAGGCACCTTGGGGGTGCTCCCCTTGGGAAGCTGCACATTGACACCAGTGCTAGTCCACCCTTTAAAGCAGTTTTGGAACTCTTTTCCTGGAATGGCCATCAGAGGTGTCATTGTATTACTTTTGATATTCTGAATGTCATCAAAATGTCTTTCTTTTAAAATTTCCTTTATCTTCAGGTAAAGCAAAAAGTCATTGGAGGCCAGATCAGGTGAGTAGGGAGCATATTCCAATAGTTATTTGTTTACTGACTAAAAACTCCCTCACTGACAATATCATGTTGCAAGAGCCATGAATCATTGGCCAATATTTTCAATGAAGATTTTCCTAACTGTTCCTCTATCAAAGTTTACTTGGTCTGCTGTTCTTCTTACAGGCAGCCAAAGATTCTGACACACAATCCAACAAACTTTTGCAATGTTTTCACCAGTTCTCTTATTGCTGGTCCCCTTCACCTGTCTGTATCACTAATTCTTTCTCTCCCCTCGGAAACATAGAGAGAACCAACGGGGAAGACCTGTGTGTTGAACATGGTGACTTTTAGTTACTGTTATAAACGATAGAAGCCCTTGAGAGTTTTGAGTGATCCCTCAGGACTACCAGTTCCATGTATAAGGTGAAGCAGAAGTGGAAAAACACACAAAAGAGAAATCACATACTGTATGTTGAGTTACTGCCTAGAGTGCTGCAAACACTGCCATCAGCATTTTACATTAGTTATGTCATTTAATCCACTGCCAGAGACAAAGCAAACCACCTTTGAAGGAAGGCCACATCATGAAAACGTTAGGCATTCAATCAGAAATTGCCACCATGCCAAGATGTAGAACCAAATAATCAGCAATAAAAAATTCAGTACAAGCAGACCCAGATGAATAAGAATCTGGCATTTTCATATCTAGATGCAAAATAATTTTCATTAATGTGTTCAATAAAATAGATCACAAAAATAAAAATTGCAAATTACAAAAAAAAATTCCACATTCCCCCTGAGTAAAGGGCTCAACTAAAACTTGAACTTTACCTCAGAAATGAAAGCAATGTAACCTAAATATTTGTACCCTCATATCAATCTAAAAAATAACAATAACAAATTGGATTGAATTAAAATTATTTTGAAAAGCTGGAATGATTGATTAAAGATAAAAATGCACATATTCTCTAACAAAGAAATTCAGCTCACAGATATTATAGGTCACAATAAAAGTTTTGAAACAGATTTTCATGGTCTATTATTTCATTTCCAAGACACACAGTCAACAGAATCCTTTCTGATCCACCCCTGCAAGTTTCAAATTGCTCAGTTTATAGGTTTTGCTGGGAGGGCTTCATATGTTTAGCCCATATAGATTTTATGTTTCTTGTTTTTCATGATTTTTAACTTTCATAATGAGCCAAATATATATCCTAGGCAAAGGGATACCATAGCATATATAGCAAAAGTCATGGCAAATAATGTTTATAGGACTACTATTTCTAAGAGCTAAAAAAAAAATCTTTTTAAAAAAGTCAGATGCTCTACTAATGAAAGAAAGTATTTATATGCTTTACAGGATGGTGAAAGGATGGAGCACCGCAGAACAATCGAATTGAATGACCATTGCTACACACAGCACCAGGGATCATGTCAACATCATGGTGGGCAGAAGCAGTCTGACACGACAGGACGCACCACCTGCATCTATTTGTTCACATTTAAAAAGTAACCTCTGAAAATATCAGAGTATTTCTCATCATGATGAAAAATAACAAGTGAGATGAGAGGAGAGGCGCTTAAAGGTCTTGGTAGTGTTCTATTTCTTTATCAGAATTGTGACTCGTGGAAAAAATAAATCCCTGGTCTGTGCGGTTAGATGATTTTGAAATTTTCTGTATGGATATTTTAAAACTATTATGTCATTTCTTACCCATAAGGTTGGTAAAAATTATACTGAATATTTTTATGCATAAAACTGATAATGTAATGAAAGAATGTGAGAAAGCAGGTATATTCAGAGTCTGAAATGGAAATATAAACTGCTACAACTGCTCAGAGAGCAGTGTACTCAATATTTAATAAATTTTAAGATATGTATACCCTTTCACAATGATAATATATCTCTGGCATATTCCTTACAGGAAATCTCTCGTGTGACCCTAGACATGTATGTAAAACATTAAAAAATGGTAAAGATGGACTCAAGCAATATACACATCATAGTTAGATAGATTGTGATATGTGCATACAATACGTACTCTACTATTGTGATAATGAATACACCACAACTGTGTATTGATGTGGCTAAACATCAAAACTACCATTCTGGATGAGAAAGCATGCAGATCTAAGTATGGACATTTATACGAAAGTTTATACCACAAACAGTCTCACATGCTAACTGCAAATGCATACATGTGAAGTCAAACCATAAAAATGCATGTTAGAAACTTGAGTGCATTTCCATCTTGCTGTCTCAGGAAGGCAGGAACAGGGTTGAAGGTAACGTTATCCCATACCCTCACCATCTCATTTCTTTAAACCATGACCTGGTGCAATATGGCTGGTATGAATCTCAGTGCTCCTTCCATCACTCACTACTTTTATATATGTGTGATATTTTATATTTAAAGTTTAAAAGATAACAGATTTAGAGTGATGTTTGATACCCCGATTTATTTATTGTCTATTATCTAATATGCCAGTGACTGAATGCCAGTGTTTATTAAATATTTACTGTATGAGTGTGTCAAGTACGATAAGTACTTTATATTGGTAAACTTATTTACATTATTAAACTTATTCTCCTAGACAAACACAAGAGCTTGGAATTCATATCTTTCTTTGTACTCATGAGGTAAAAATGATCTGAAAAGACTCCACCTACCTATCTGGAATATAGTGAATAATTATCACTTCAAAATGGCAAAGATGGCAGAGGAGAAGGCTGTCTCAGGAAGGCCCTGGAGCTTCAGTCTGGCCACAGAGTATTTAGGAGTCCAAGGATGGAGACAAGGTAAGACAGAGCCAAGCAGAGGGTTCCACTTGCCTTCCCAGGCACAGCAGGTGAGCTCAGGTTACTGGCAAACTGCATCTGTTTCAATGCTGTCTCAGAGCAAGCTCACTTAAGCTCAGTGGAGGTCACTTCATTTCCCTTCATTGGAAAAAAGTTAGAAAAAGAAAATTACTTCAAATAGCAATTAATTTTTCTCAATCCATAGGCTTCTCCCTTCCATATCTGGATAACAGTGAAGCCTCGGAATTAAGAGCAGGGAACCCAAAATACAAAGGTGAGGGAATAAAAGTCCAACCTGAGGCCTTCCCAGGAACACTGGCATTCAATCAGTCAATGGTGATTGTACTCCTTTTCTGATCTGAGTTCTTTATGGCTTCCTCATGTTCAGACACCCACTTTAGCTTCATATCACATATTAATAGAAACACTTCAGTAACTTACAGGCACCTGCAAGTTGACACTAGTGTTTACAAAAGTACATAAAATAACTTGAATTAATTCATCAAGATAACACCTTGTCTGTGATGGTTGTCATACTCGTAATTATACTTCCATATCTAGGCAACTGATAATTGCAAGTATAACATCCATTAACTGCCTTGTCTTTAAACTTGTAAGACTGATCTCATGGTCAAATCGAAATCAGTGTTCCAAAGTGGTTCAATGTCCTCATTAAGTTTTCAAAGCCTGGGAACTTGCTCATGTGTTTCTATTAAAGGCTGCTTTTTAAAAAAAATTTTTATTCTATAAATCAGCTTGTGCAATTTTTCTGAGCACCACTATAATTCATTTTAGTCTTGGTTTTTGCTCTTTTCCTGCCCTGGAGGATTTTTACTTGGATACAAGGCTAAGCTGTATGGAGTTTCAAATTCAGAATTATTTGTTAATAATTGTTGGTACTGTTTCCTGGAACTCCACCTGCCAGAAACCCCCAGCAAGAGTTCTTGTTTCATGCAGTTGCCTACAACTGAGGCTTGGACTGATTTAGAATAAAATACCAGCAAGAAAGCCATAAATGATAAGATGAATCATTAAAAATAAATGAGTTTTTATTGGTCTTGTGGACTGTTTATCATTGCTAGCAAAGTCAGAAACTTAGTTACATGGTCAGATGCATCTCAGGATGGTTTGGGATCTCTGCAAGAAATATCAATTTGCTAGCCCGTAGTCTAGAAGGGGGCACACTGGCCGGAGTGGCTACTCTGTAATGGCTCACACATACTCAAAAATGAAAATGAGAGATTTATTCTCCGACTCTAAATCACATTCATTGCACAGTGAATGTTACTACATAACTTCTATCTTGAATCTTTACATCAGGAAGATGGACATCCGATCTTAATACATTTCCAGCGGCTTTTTCCTGGGATTACACATGTCCTGGGATAACCCAAGGTACTTTTGTGATCCAAAGCATTAGCATGAACATGTATGATCTTGGATGATGAAGATGAAGTGATGGCCACAGTGGGTATTTTATCAGGGTGTTTCTGTTTAACAGCGACTGAGTTAAGGGTTCTGCAAATCACTCACACAGGTGTTAAGTGGCTTGCTCCAAAGTCACACCACTCTTACATGGTGGACCGCTCAGCGCACTTCGCTGTCTGGCTCTGTGCCTGCCTGGTCACGTTGTCCCCATGGCCTTAGGCTGCAACGCAGCAGGTGAGTTCTGGCCTTGGATGCCACAGACGTCACGTGGCAGAGGACTGGAGGATGGACGGCCCAGAAGGTCCATCTGAGGACAGGGAATCAGAGCACAGCCCTGACCAAGGAGCAGGGAACTAAGAATCACGAAGAGCCTAACTGGGAGAACAACCTCAACGACAGAGGGAAGGCCCTGGCAGAGAGGAGGAGGCAGAGAGAAAGAACACCAGAATGATTGGGATCATTTGGGATCTCACAGGCAATGAGAAGAACCGTGGGTTTTATTTTAGCTTTGTTTTATTCTTAGCACAGTGGGTAGCTACTGGAAAGGGTTAGGCAGAAGAGCTAATTAATATGATTTACCGGCTTTGAAAGACAGGAGAGTGTTGGTGATGGCGTGAGAGTGACTCGTGGTGGGGTGTCCAGGAGGCAGGTCAGGTTTGGGACATGTTGCTGACGTGCGGGGAAGTGGCGTCTACTGCAGAAAGGATGACAGGCATGGAAGGGTCTGGTCACATCTGAGAGTAAGCCTACAACTTACTGAGGGATGAGATGTAAACAGGAACAAGCAAGAGAAAAATTTTAAAAATGATGCCAAGGAAAACATGCAATCACTGCCAAAGGGGACGGGATGCTTCCACCTTGAGATGGGAACAGACTCACCCAGCCCTGAGACACACGGGAGAGGGATGGACACCAGGACAGAACTAGGATCTGATGGAAAAAGTGTAGAAAAAGGAATAAATGTCTGGTTGGTGTCCAGCAGGATCTCCCACGAAGTGTTCTGAAAATGTGAACTCCTGTTACTCTAGATTCTGTTATTCCTGTTGGATCACAAACTTCCCACTGACATCCCTGTACTTCTAAAAAACAATTTTCACTTGGTTTTAGCCTGGGGAAAAGAGAAATGCCTGTGTTCTTAGCTTGCACTTTTGTTCTGAGTCTGACACTGTGTTATTACGTGTTCTTTATAAAATCATCTGGTTTCTCTAAAGTTTAATTCTAACTCCTTTTTAATTATAATATATAATTATAACATATTCTAATGTTCTTTCTACTTAAAAAATATCACGTGACTAAACGTTTGATGAATAGATGAAGCTGATGAAAATGAACGATGCCTAAGATTCAAGATCAAACAACTGGGTGGTCGGATGGTGGTACGACTCGCTGAGCTGGGAGACTGACAGCTGGAAACAAGCACAGATGGAAACTTGCTCTGCTTTAGATACACTGTTTGAGCTTCTTTGTGTATCTTTACTGGCTTCCAAGATTGCATGTTTTTCCAAGTGGAGATGTTAGAAAAGCAGTTACATAGGAAAATCTGGGGCTGGAGTTCCAGCTGGAAGAAGAAGAAGAAGAAGAAGAAGTAGAAGTTTCATTAAAGACTTATATTTTGAATTTTAGATGATAGATAATATATAGAAACCTTTGTGATTTTTAAGGAGAATAATTCTATAAGGTGATTTGCAAGCACCAATCAGAAGAAGAAGTTCTAATTCAGGTTATTAATGATGAAAAAGAGTAAAAAATAATAAATATGTCCTCTAAAAGTATGATAATTAAAAATAGTGGCACAACTTTGCAGTAAAATTACATGAGAGCATTTAAAGTAATATTAGCAAGCATTTTAAATAGAGGATTTATGTTAAACATAAGTAAAAAGTCAAACAGTTTGGGTTTAATTATAGAATTTTAAAAATCCACAGGAAAAAAAGACTGGAAACAACAATAAAGCAATAAAAAATATAAAAATAGAATTTCTATCTCTTCATGATGGAAACATGAGGACCTAAATAATCCTCCATATATTTAGATGTCTAAATACACTACACTGAGAATTTATTAATTTTATGCTATAAAATTATTTTAAAAGCAGAGGGTACCTTCTAGTCACCTGCTACAAATATCCAGAGCTGAGTTACTAACATACTGCCCTGCCATTGCAAAGGGAAAGCAGTAAGACAAAGTGGCCACCCCATGAGAAAAATTTAATAAATAGAAGGCTGTGCTGATGGATGGCATTGATCACGTTTTATTGGAATGAGACTTCCCCAGTCCGATTGCCTGATGTGCAGTCGGCCCCGTCTTTACTTCAGTATTTATAAATATTTGACTTCTCCAACCCAACACTGCTGCAGAGATCAGGCAGACACAGAGCCCGTGACCTGTTCATTGATCTGTTCTTTTGTTTATCAGCCAGATTCACACAAAACCCATCCTTTTTTCTTTAAAAAAATGCATTTACTTTAAATCAATAATGCAAATGTGATCATTTGGAAGGAATCCTGTGAAAAGATCCATTGATTAAAAGAACTGTAGGGACAGGTTGCTGTTTTGATGTTTACTGGAATTTACTGTGCGGTGAGAAGAGTGCAATCTAGTGTGTAGGACAGAGTTAATGACGCAGGGAAATCAGAAAAAGAACAAGAGGAATCCGCCTCTCTGAGCGAGAAGTCATGCTGCATTTGAGTTCATTGTGAAGCTGGGATAATAATGTCTTGTTCACAAGTTTTTTGATTAAGACAATCAAACACATGAAGAAAGTTGGCATATGGCCAGGTATACTTCTGAACCACAGCGTGGATTCAAAAGTGAACCAATCAGAAAGGAAGACTAGGTTCCCGCGAGCGGTGACTGCAGCTAACAGTGTGTAGGTTAAGACAGCCAGAGCGAGGATTTTGATGTCATCACTACAATAAAGTGTCAAAAGTTTAAAAGAGTGTATATGCGAATTATCCCAATTTGATCCTTATACAGTGATACATGCATTGAAACATCACCCATAAGTATGTACAATAATTATGTGTTATATTTTTTACGTTTAAAATATTTTTAAACTTAAAAAGAGAAATGAAGTAAAAATAACAAGAAGCCAACTGGTATTGAATTTCTACTACATGAATTAAATGACAAAAAACAACCTACCCATAGCTACAGAAGTTTAGAAAGAGAAGGGTCAGAGCACAATTTATTATAATCCCAGACATGAAAAGACAAAAAAAAAATAGATTATTTTCCTGATAAACATTTGCCTGTGAACACTACTCGCCAGTGAATATAACCGTGAACTCACAAACATAAAAATCACTGATGAAGGAATTATGGGGATCATAACATCCTTTTACACATAACTAAGTGAACTGTAAGGCCTAATGAAATAATAACATACATAATAGATTAAATCAAATATATATGTCAAAGCAATAAATAGAAAATATTAGGATAAAATTCCGGATCACTCTACACTAGCCCCAGGCCACTATCTTTTGCACATAGTGGACATATGACCTAATGGAGCCAAATAAAAATTATCCAAACTTTTTATTCTTTTTAATTGTAACTGAGAAAAGAAGTAATAGAATATGGTGACCACATTCTCTTGTGAGAAAGAGGCAACCAGTGAGGGTGAAGTCAGCAGGCTGGAGAAGTGGATACAAGTCCTGGTGTCCTCCATGATAACTTTGTGGCCCTCCGGACACTGTTGCTACACACTGTGTTCATCTCAGCCAATAAGGGCCACTTCCTATCCAGACTAGCCCAGGCGATGCCTATGTCTCCTGTAGCCAAACCACAGAGAGCCAAGACCAAACACTGGTCATAAAACAAAGAAGATTCATAGCTTCCCATTACCAGGGTAAAAATATACATGAATAGATAGACCTGGAACATATTCTCTTAAGTAAAGTATCTCAAGAATGGAAGAAAAAGTATCCAATGTACTCAGTACTTCTATGAAACCAATTTATATGTACTCACACTTTCTTATGAAAGATAGACCACGGGTGGCACCTGTGGCTCAGTGAGTAGGGCACCAGCCCCATATACCGAGCGTGGTGGGTTCAAACCTGGCCCCGGCCAAACTGCAACAAAAATAAAATAGCTGGGTGTTGTGGCGGGTGCCTGTAGTCCCAGCTACTCAGGAGGCAGAGGCAAGTGAACCACTTAAGCCTAAGAGCTGGAGGTTTCTGTGAGCTATAATGCCATGGCACTCTACTGAGGGTGACAAAGTGAGACTCTGTCTCTAAAAAAATAAAAAATAATAAAAATAGTACAAAACAAAAATAGAAAGCTAGCGCCCAACTATAGCCCAAGATGAAGAACAGACGAAGGGACGGGAGGGGGGAAGTTTGACAGAGGGAGGGCAAAAAGTGAGACCACACCTATGGCCCAAATTCTTTAACTCTTCTCTTCAAGATGTGGAGCTTAGGCCCT
>CAUYON010149878.1:0-10158 GCA_963573935.1 Arctocebus calabarensis
CCTGTGGTCCCAGCTACTTGGGAGGCGGAGGCAGGAGACTCGCTTGAGCCCAGGAATTGGAGGTTGCTGTGAGCTGTGATGCCACAGCACTCTATCCAGGGTGACAGCTTGAGGCTCTGCCTCAAAAAAAAAAAAAAAAAAAAAGAAAGAAAAGTACTTGAGTAGGGCTAGGAATCATATAGAAGGGTTTTCTATTTCTTTAACAAAAGAAGCATTGCAGATTTCTAATTGTATATCATTTAATATTTCTTAGTTTCATTTTTTTACAAAATAAAATTATATTTTCAGTTTAAAAAAATTCTTATTTTACAGACACTTGCTAGTTGAGTAGATCTTTGACACTGTAGCTTTATCATTAAAGATTCATGTTATTTACCTATGTATTTCAAATTCGAATACTTGTTGACATCAAGTAGGGACTCTAAAGCATAAAAGATGTTTCCCTTGTGCTTGAGAAGGTTTCCACCAGATTATGGATACAATGTGTTTACAATTAAAAACACAACTTTAAAGTGCCACAAAACAATACATAAGTGAGGCTATATTACTTGGTGGGGGTGGGGTGGGGTGGGGAGCAGATATTATATTTCATGTGCCTTTTAAGTCATAGCACCAGTCTAAATTCATGGCCCAGTAGATATTTACTAATCAAAGCTTCTGTACCATTTTATAATTTAATTTTTTGTGTATGTAATGAGTTTCAGTAATTAACTATGTATGTATAAATTTCATGAGGTACTATTTCAAGGACCTATAGCAGCAGAATTTTTTATTTATTTATAAGATACTGGTTTCAGTCAGTAAGTCAGGTAAGAGTATTTATTAAACCCTTGTTTAGGATTATGAAGTACATTTTACTAGATAAGATTAAGCTCCAGCCATTTAAAAACATGCGCATTCTACATCTGCTAAATGAACATAACTCTTGTATGTCAACAAAAGTTGTCAAGTGTGTTTCTGTGTGACGGAAACCTTAGTGAGTGACGCGTATCATTCTGGTTGCCTGAACTTTCAGATCCCACTGAATGAGTGAGGACAGCCCTTTACTCTCCCGATCTCTGAAGATTTGACACTGGCAACCCTTCCTTCTTTGTAACTCCATCATCTCTCTTGCCTTTTTTACTTAGGCATTTTGTGTTTTCTTTTTCTGGCTTCCTTTGTCAGTCTCTTCCACTCCTACACTTTTACAAATGACTTATAGCTGCGACCTCTCTCCTCGCCTCCAGCCCTGAATTCCTGTTGTTAAACATTTCTATTTGGATGTCCACCTGGCAAGGCAAACTCAGCACATTCAAAAGGGAGTCAGCTGTGAGGTAATAAAGTCTGAACCTGAGTTCAGACTCTGTCTGCAGGATCTTGAAACAAATATTTAATACATGTGAACCTAAATATAAAATGAGAAACATCATCTACTCCAGTAGGTTACTGGTAGGATTAGAGAAGATAGTGAGAAAATACTTAGTTCTTTATTTTTATATTTTGGTTTTGATATCTTCTCAGTTATCTGGGCTCAGCAAACATTGGAGCCATTTTTTACTTCATTCTTCCCCCCAGTCTTCACACCAGTCAGGTGCCAAGACTTACAGGTTCTCCTTCATAATGTCTCTTTCATTCTCTTCTGTCCATTGTGACCAAAATCACCTGTACACAGGTTTTCGTAACCTCTGACCTAGAGTATTGCTACAACATCTAACACAGAGCCTATGTGTTGTGGGCACTCTGAATTTGTTAATCAATCAGTGACAGCTCCTGGATGATCTTTCTTATGATCCCTGCCAACATGCTTCCTACACAGAAAGCATTCTGTTAGAAACAAAACTAAACCCTTTCAAGCTATCTATTACCCTACAAATTACATTCATACTCTTAGCCTATAGTGGAAAGGTCTGTTTTCCACTCTAGAGTCTCCAAACTGTCTTAATTCCTTTCCATATCCTTTAGAGTCAGCTGAACTGTGTGTCTCACTGCTTTTGGAGCATACCTGGTATTCCATCACATAGTGGTTTTGTTCATTTGACTTCCTTCACCCAGAATGGTTTGGCATCCCTCACCCTCACCCCATCATTGCTCAGCTCGTGAATTCCCAGGCAAATGAAAGGATCATACTTGTAGAGCAGGGGTCCTCAAACTATGGCCCGTGGGCCACATGCTTCAGTGTGAATTGTATTTGTTCCTATTTTGTTTTTTACTTCAAAATAAGATACGTGCAGTGTGCATAGGAATTTGGTCATAGTTTTTTTTTTTAAACTATAGTCCAGCCCTCCAACGGTGTGAGGGACAGTGAGTTGGCCCCCTGTGTAAAAAGTTTGAGGACGCCTGTTCTAGAGTTTCCTATGCCCATTCCTGCTCCCTGTGTTTCTGAGGCGCAAGACTAGACACTAGGTATTGTCTATTCAACCTTTCCTCCAATTCTTGAGAACCTTTGAGCCCTACTAAGATGTCTGCTCTATAACAAAAACATTATTTAAAATGCCTGTATCATTAGTTTCTAACAAAGTACAAGAAATGTAATGACGACAGCTTCGGTGCTTCCAGGGTGTTTATTTAGAGGAGCCCTGACAGATTTAGGCCCAGCAAGTGCTGCCTCCATAGGAGGAGGAGTAGGTTTACCACCCCAGGTGATAGTGTGGCTGTTTTATGAGACCCCTGAACCGACGAGCAGATGCTGTTTGCAACACTATTCATAACTGGCTCTCCTCTTAGAACACCTCCAGAATTAGTTTGGTTTGGGGAGATGTCTTTTCAACTCTAAGGGAGAAGTGGTTGGTAAGCTCTTGGCTGTTCTGATTAAGTCATTGACGTGAGAAAGGTGGATGCCATCAATTGGGAACTCAGATGTACTAGGCTTAGGGAGAGACCGCCCCAGGAAGCCCACCTCACACGGATGTTCAGGTACTGGTGGGGACCACCAGGGGAGGACCTAGACACGTCATTAAGGACCAATGTATTCCATAGAGGATCACTTCCCAAAATGATCCATTTTTCCTTTTTTAAAAAGAAATTTCAGATTAATATAAGGGTATAAACGATTAGGTAACATTTGTGTTTGTTAGGTAAGGTCCCTGTTGTAGTGGTGCCCCTCACCCAGGAGGTGCGCTGTATACCCTTACATTGTGCCCATTAGGTGAGAGCACACCTTTCCCTCTCCCTCCTCCCCTGACATGGTCCATTCAGTCTTGGTGTAGATTTTGTGCCTCAGACAAGACTGGAGCTTTATGAGCATGGCCATGTGAGGGCAGCAGAGAGCAAAAGAGTATGTCATCCTTTTGTTCTTATCTTCCTATAGCTGGCCCCTTCTCCTCCTCCAGTTCTCAGATCAAATATCTTCTCTGAAATGTTTTCCCCAAGGCCCTGCAATAAGTAGGGACCCTCTTCATTTCTTACCTCAAGCCTCTCTTCAAAGCCTTAATCATTTATGATTCAGAAATTATTTTATTTATGGCTTTACTTGTTTATTGAGTGTAGGCTTCTTGAGAGCAGAGACACATCTCTTCCACATCTATATTCTCAGTTAAGAAGTTATGGAAATGGTCCCACTGGGACATGGTGGTGGTGATGAGATATGCCCATCTCATCAAACAGACTTGCTAAAGAATTAGATGCTGGGGAGGAAGAGAGAAGAGGGTTATACTTACAGTTTCACCTTAAGCTACCAGTTAGATGGTGATGCCTTGTACTTAAATGGAGAATACTCAGGAGGAGCAGGTTTGGGGACAGGTGTTAGATAAGTTAGGTTTGAGAGGCCTATTTAGTATGCAAATGGATATATCAAGTCAGTAATTGGATAGTCAAATCTGGACATAACCAGCTAAAATGGGTAGAGATCAGGGCTAGAAATAAAATGTTTTAATTTATCAGCACATAAAGAGACAAGGAACCAAATGAAATCACCCAGGGAGAGTGTTCGTGGAAGCAAGGGGAAGGCCAAAGGCTAATCCTTGGCACAGTCCAACATTTATAAGTCTTTCTGAGAAGAACCAGTGAAAGAAAATCCAGGAATATGTAGTTTCACTGAAGGTAGGAAAAAAAAAAAGGTTTCAAAAAGGGAAGATTAGGGTGGTGCCTGTGGCTCAGTGAGTAGGGTGCTGGTCCCATGTACCAAGGGTGGTGAGTTCAGACCCAGCCCTGGCCAAACTGCAAACAAACAAACAAAAAAATGAGTAAATAAATAAAAATAAATAAACTTCAAAAAAAAAAAAAAGGGAAG
This sequence comes from Arctocebus calabarensis, assembly GCA_963573935.1. Lineage (NCBI taxonomy): Eukaryota > Metazoa > Chordata > Mammalia > Primates > Lorisidae > Arctocebus > Arctocebus calabarensis. Next base: position 4,208 of record CAUYON010149878.1, read on the forward strand.
ATTACTCAACCAACATATATTGTAGGCTGAAAAAAATATGTAAAAAATAATTCATACAGAAGCTATTATTTTTATTATAGTTCAAAATTTAGCGCTTCTTTTATTGATTGAATATGTATGCCCTACTATATGAGTGTTGTATGTATCTTTAGCAAAAGATACAAAATATGAGCTATAACTTTCATCACATGTAAGTTTGTATTCTTGAACATTTTAAGTAAAATCCATTCTTTTCGTAATGTATATTCTGTATTTCCACACAGGTTTAATTCCTGCTATGAATTAATTTTGTCACGTTTTTGTTCATGGGACTTCAGAACGTATGGTATTACAGGAGTAAAAGTAAAACGTGTCATTAAAGTTAACAACCGTATTCTGAGACTCAAATTTGAAGAGAAATTTCAAAAGTTTTTGGAAAATGAAGATGTACATGATTCAGAGTAAGAATCTGAATTCCTAAGACCAATTTTATAAATGTTTGACTTTATTTTGTGAAAAAAGCCCTTCTGTTTAAAAGTTTACAGTACTGAAAACATACCTTGTTAGTAAATGTTTGCTTTTCATTCACCTGCCGTGGCCAGGATGGCCTCTCTGTGAGAGTGAAGTCGGGGGGTCAGCTGTTAATGATGCTGGACACTGGATGCACATGGGCAGTATCCCTGGAAGGACATATGGTTATCTTATCTATGGCTAAGCTTTTGTGAAATAAATTCTCAAATTTTTCTGTTTTAATTAATCTTAAGGCACTATCGAAAGATGCTGGAATGCCTTTTTTATGTTTTTGATCCTGATGTTACAGTGAAAAAAAAGCATCTGCTACAAATACTTGAGAAAGGATTCAAAGAGAGTGAAACAAGCAAGGTACAGTAAAATGTCATTTAAAATAATGCTTTCTTGTAACAAGTGGCGTTTTGCCACTGTTAAGCATGACTCTCAAGCCTTTTATCTATATATCTATAGCAAACGTTCACTGCTGTTTCATAAAAATCTTAGGGTTATGTAGCACTTATAGCTTCTTTCCCTTCTGGATTGTACCAGGGTAATGCCATTAATTACATTATCTGCCTACTTCCACTTAATCCTTCTAGGCACCAGCGTCAGCAAGAGCAAGACCATGCCTCTAAAAACAAAGAAAAAAAATAGCCAGGTGTGGTGGCAAGCACCTGTAGCCCCAGGTTCTTGGAAGAATGAGACAAGAGAATCACTTGAGCCCAAGAGTTTGAGGTTGCTGTGAGTTATGACACCACAGCACTCTACCAGGGGTAGGAAAATAAGACTCTGTCTCAAAAAAAAAACCAAACAACTTCTAGTCATATTATTTTTTACGTTGATGATTTTGAAATCTGCTTTTTTAATTGGCTATAAGACTGTTATAAATCTTTAATCTATTATAAATACTCAGAGTCTTCTCCACCTTGAAAAACTCTAGTCACTTAACTCTGCAGTGCTTTCCAGCTATTATCCTGTTTTTTCTTTCCTTCTCTGTCACCATTTCCTTATTCTCTACTTCCCTGCCTCCGACTCACTGCCGATGTGCTTTTTTGTTAGTGATTCCTGAGCTCCAAACATCCAGCCAACTTTTCTCAGACCTCTTGATGAGGCACCTGTAGCTGAAGTTCTTCCCACCCTTTCCACATCCTGGCACACGTAAAATAATAACATGGCTACATTTGAATCCTGGCTTCACTACTCACCATCTATGTGACTTCACCACTCTGTGCCTCTTTGTTTCTATCTGTAAAACAAAGATAATAATACGTGCAGTATCTATTTTGCATTGTTGTTATGTAGGATTTAGTGAGTTAATATATTAAAAAGTTCTGGGATATTAATATAACAGTGTTCACAGCACCGCTATTCAAATAGCTGAAATAGTAGAAACAATGAAAATATGCATTAACAGATGAATGAATAAACAAAAAGTATACTAAACATACCCTGGAATGTTAGTCTGCCATAAAAAATAAAATTCTGAAACATATTTGAGAACACAGCACGGAGAACCTTGAAGACACCATGCTGGTGAATTAAGTAGTGGAAAAACATTGCAGTACTATGAAGTACCTAGAATAGGCAGATTTGAGAGAGAGCAGAATAGAGATTCCCTGGCCTGGAAGGGATGAGGGATGGGGAGTTATTGTTTAATGGTTATGGAGTTTCAAATTGTAATAATGAAAAGTTCTGGGGATGGATAGTGGTAATAGTTGTACAACAATGTAAATGAACAATGCCACTGAATTGTATGCTTAAGAATGGTTAAAATGGTAAATTTTATCTTATGTCTATTTTAACACAATAAAATAGATCACAAAAAAAGCATATTCCAGCCACTTGCTGGAGAATGGCTAGGCGGGGGAAGGAACAGATGGTGGCGGCACTGTTGGGGGAGTTACAACAGCAGCTCAGGCCCTGGGTGTCAGTGGTCTCATCAGATGGTGTTGGTGGGAGAGCCTTCATTGTACTTTTGCAAGAAAGAAATGAGGAATTCAGGGTTCTAGAAGACTGAGTCCAGAAAACTGAACCACAGTGGGCAGGGGAGGGAGAGAACCCACCACACACCGCGCTGAGCACTTTGTCTGCTGCCGACAGCTCTCGGAGGGGCTCTGTCTTATAAAGGAGGCACTACCCACTTGTGACTATTGAGTATTAAAACGTGGCTAGTCCAAATTGAGTGCACTAAACTTTTAAAATAAACATCAGTTTTTAAAGACTCAACTATACAAAGAGATGATAATTTCTTAGGTTGATTGCATGTGCACATGACAGCATTTTGAATCTATTAGATTAAATAAAATCTATTAATAAAATTTAACAGAATAGTCCTTGGACTAGTTCCTGGCACATAGAGAGCTTTTTCATGCAACTGTCTGAAGCATTTGTTGCTGTACATTGCTCTCTCCTTTCTGAAACGTTCCTTTGGCATCCATGAGGTTACACTATCTTCAGCCTCCAATTTTTATGCTTGCCCTATCTGTGTCTCCTTTTTGTTCCTCTTCTTTCCTCTAAACATGAAAATACCACCAAGTTAAAGTGCATTGATCTGCCCTTCTTCATCCACACATATCAATTACTCTCATTGTTAAGATCCTAGAAATGGGACAAATATTACTGTAGCAGGTAGAAGAAGAGATGACTAGATTGCTGTGCCATGATGCGCCCACAACGAAGAAAGATAAATATGTGTGTTCTGCATTGTTGGAGACATGAACTCCAATTTAAAAGACCCCATTGTAAGCAGTTTAGAAAGTAGGTTTGGCTTAGTTTGGCAGGCTGTATAAGGCAGAAGGGTGACTGGATCAAGAAAGAACTATTTGACTGGAAAACACATGTGAGGTTCAGTCCACCTCTAGGCCGAAAAGGAAAGAGAGCTCTTTCCATCATTTCAGGATGAAGTGCTCATTCTTTTTTTTTTTTTTTAGAGATAGAGTCTCACTTTGTCACCCTCGGTAGAGTGCCATGGCATCACAGCTCACAGCAACCTCCAGCTCTTGGGCTTAGGCAATTCTCTTACCTCAGTCTCCTGAGTAGCTGGGACTACAGGTGCCTGCCACAATGCCCAGCTATTTTTTTGTTGCAGTTTGCCTGGAGCTGGGTTTGAACCTTCCTCCTTTGGTATATGGGGCCGGTGTCCTACTCACTGAGCCACGGGTGCCACCTGAAATGCTCATTCTTATGAGTAGGAGAGTATAGATTCTTGACTAAATCTGCTGACATGGCTTAAGTTTATACCGTACCAAATATACTCTATGATAACCAAGGACTTTTATTCTAGTTTCCTCCTAATACATCTTCAGCCAGTTTAACCTGCCTTCTTTTTGGGGGTTGTTTCCACAACTTGGCAATTATGAATTGAGCTTCAAATCATTCTAAAACCAACCTTTAATCATTTGGCCATAAGCAACTCTGTCCTGGTTTTCTTTCTTGATTTATATTAACAATACTGTTATTTCCTCCACTGACCAAGCTCTAAGCCTTAAAATTATGTTGAACTCTTTCTTTTTCCCTTATCTTATATCTAACCATTTACCATTTCTAACTCTTCCTTTACCATAGCAATTATATGTTTCCCTTCCTTCCCTATTCCCATTGCCTGCCACCACTTTAAACCCTTAGAACATTATAATTTTGCTGTTCGTTCCCCGATAGGCAACCCGGGCCTTGGTCATGCTCTCTAATCCTTTTACCTTTCATAATACAGACATATTAATCTGTCTCAAAACATTATTTTCATAGTACACATAATACTTTGCCCATGACAAGAAACCTTCAGAAGCTTCCCATTATTTATAATGTGTAATGATGAAGTCTACATTCCTCTGCCAGGTGTTTCAGCTCTCTCACAACCCTCACAATCTAGCTGTACGATACCCCCCTGCTACCAAATGTACCAAGTGTCTCAAATAAAGTATGGGCTGCACTTGACAGATGAATGCCCAACAAACACATGGAAAAAAATGCTCATCATCTTTAATCATCAGAGAAATGCAAATCAAAACCACCCTGAGATATCATAACTCCAGTAAGATTAGCCCACATCACAAAGTCCCAAAACTGCAGATGTTGGTATAGATATGGAGAGAAGGGATCACTTCTACACTTCATCTTGAGTCTATATTTATCTTTTAAGGTAAGATGAGATTCGTTTTTTTTTTTTTTTGGAGACAGAACCTCAAGCTGTCACCCTGGATAGAGTGCTGTGGCATCATGGCTCACAGCAACCTCCAATTCCTGGGCTCAAGTGAGTCTCTTGCCTCTGCCTTCCAAGTAGCTGGGACTACAGGCGCCCATCACAACACCTGGCCAGTTTTTGGTTGCAGCCATCATTGTTGTTTGGCGTGCCCGGGCTGGATTCAAACCCGCCAGCTCAGGTGTACGTGGCTGGCGCCTTAGCCCGTTGAGCCACAGGCACTGAACCAAGATGAGATTCTTGTATGGAGCAAGTCTAAGTTTTTGTATCCAGTCAGCCAACCTGTGCCTCTTTAGAGGACAATTTAAACCATTCACATTAATTGAAAATAACGGTAAGCCTTTCGAAAGTGAAGTTGGTATTTTTGATACTTTCACCATTGTGGAGTTTGGAATTTGGTCAAAAGTTTCTGAGTGAGTTTACTTTTGTGGTGGAGGTTTGTGCTGGTCATTATGGAGGATAGGTCTGAGAATATCTTGGAGAGCTGGTTTAGTTATGGCAAATTTCTTCCACATATGGATGTCATTAAAGTATTTAATTTCTCCATCATAAATGAAACTCAGTTTGGCTGGATATAGGATCCTGGATTGGAAGTTATTTTGTTTTAGGAGGTTAAAAGTTGATGATCACTCCCTTCTAGCTTGAAAGGTTTCAGCAGAGATATCTGCAGTTATTCTAATGCTTTCTCCTTGTAAGTAATGGTTTTCTTGCATCTGGCTGCCTTCAGAATCTTCTCCTTCATATTAACTTTAGTGAAGTTAACTATGATGTGCCTGGGGGATGTCTTATTTGGGTTGAGTCATGCTGGGGTTCTGAAACTGTCTGCTATCTGTATTTCAGAGTCTCTAGGCATGTCTGGAAAATTCTCTTTCATAATCTCAAAAAGAAGGGACTCTGTGTCTTGTGAAGCCAGTTCATCGCTTTCAGGTATCCCTATAAGACGATTATTGGTTTTCTTCGAGTTATCCCAGAGCTCTCTGAGAGAATGATCTGTTTTTGCCTTCCATTTGTCTTCTTCTTTGAGTGTTTGGGAGTGTTCGAAAGCTCTATCTTCAGTGTCAGAAATCCTTTCTTCTGTTTGCTCCATTCTGTTACTAATAGCTTCTACTGTATTTCTCAGATCTTTGAGGGCTCCAGCTTCTTGTCTCAATGTGTCAAAATCTTTGATCATTTTGTCTTTGAATTGGTTGAATTCTTGAGACATCTTCTGAATTAATCCTACAATTTCTACCTCCATCTTTACTTCCATTTTGTTGATCTTGTT
>CAUYON010149879.1:0-17816 GCA_963573935.1 Arctocebus calabarensis
GACTGAGAACGGTACTCTCGGGTTTCAGGAACCAGGGCTGGAGGAGTAGCACTGATGGGTGATGGACGAGAGTTCAAACTGGGGCTCAGTGGGGCTCTCCCACTAGGAGCCTGGCTGAAGACCACCACACACTGTCCCACCCGGCAAGCTGGATGGCACCACAGTTCTGGGGCCCCATGCTCTTCATTTTCTACCTTGAGTGGCTGCCAAGCCCAGGGACCTGAGTGCACGTGCAACAACCAAGCATCCTTGAACAGAGCATTGGGACCGCCACATCCACCCTCCGAGAATTAAGATAGTTGCATCATCTATGACAATCTGAGATTGGCCACCTCGAGGATGTTCGGTTTGGACCACGCCCACTGCTCAAGGTCAAGGACCCAGACAACGTTGCTCATTTGTGGGGATCCTAAAGAGCCACCAAAAACAATCATTTTATCATCTATTACACAGGAGGAGTGGCCAGCCATAGGAGGTGGCCCATGGGTTGTCACAATGCAGTTCCACCAATTTTTAGAGGGTAAGCGTGTATTTCATCAGCGAATCTCTCTGGTTGGTGTAGGGGATAAGGGCTCGGCCGCGTCCAACCACCAAATAGCACTATCAGGTCCTTGTACACAACCAGAGTTGCTCCAGCTTTGGGGGAAGGATAGGACCCTGAAGCCAAGGGTCGCATCCACTCTTTGCTGTTTAGGTCAAGTCTCCAAAGGTCATTGAAGGCCGCATTGCAGCTGCTCTGGGTACAGCCTCCAAATACATACATAGACTGATTAGCATCATAATAGCAAGCACTACGTGAAAACCTCTGCGTGATTGGAGTTCCAGGATAAGGGTAAGTTCGGCTCTCCCACTGAATGTTTCCTTCCTGGACAGCCTTCATGAAACCATGATAACACTGGTGGGCTACACCTTTGATAAGTCGATACCACTGTTTGCAGACAAGGGCTGCAGTTTTATGTTCCCGGTATGGTGACAGAAAGGACAGGATATACTCTAAAACTTCTTCTGGCAGCTCTGACATGGACCTATTATGTCTGGTCTCCTCAACCTCCAATAATGGGCGGGGTTCCTCATCTTGTTCCATTGTCCCTTCCAGCACCGTTTCTTCTTGGTCCACAGCCATGAAACTGTCATCTTCACTGTCCCAGGAGCTGGCCATGACATTCCACTTGACAGCCGGGGAAATCTTCCACAGTTAGAGCGGTCAATGCCATCTCAGGCAAAGAGATCTGCAGCTCCATTTCTCCAGGGAACACTCAACAAGCTGGCCCAGCCCGCTCTACGCTCTCGGGTTCGCTCCGCTGGCGACCGGGATGAGGGAACCAAGGATAGGGTCAGAGCAGACTCGCTCTGCCTCACGCAACACTCGCAGTACGCGGGGGTCCTCACAGCTAGCGGGACCCCGAGTCGCCCTAATCCGCCATCTTCGTCCACTCAAACGCCGCCGCGGCTGCTGCTCTCGGGTTCTCTTTTTCTTATTGAACTCTCCACCACACAGCCTCCATTTCTTAAAGAATTCTAACATGTCTCCCAGAATTCCAGGTGACTGATGCAGAAAGTGGCTCTTTTGGGAAAGACATTATAGGACATTAAGTCTCAGCAGAGATTTGAAAGACATAAATGGGAATCCAGGAAAAGATCCATGAGAATGGCAACCCAGGCGGAGGAAATGGTAAGTGGAGTGGTCCCAAGACAGGACCTAGTTTAGATTATTAACTAATAGAAATAAACCACTAAGACTGAAGCTTATGGTTAGATTTGCAATGTTACAGGGATATGTATAATTCCTACCACAGTCTATTAAATTTACTGCTTTTGAAGCTCTGAGTTTCCAGGTAAAGTGTCCAACTGCTGTGGCTGCCATACTGGAGATACTACATTGAGATGTTATAGAGAAAGACCCCAAGGCTAGGTAGATGGAAGATTCTCAGCCAGCCCTATCTGATCCAGGGCCATTTCAGGTGTCCCGAAAGGGGATGTAAAGGGGATGATCCGTCTTTGCCATACACTGCCTAACTTCCCAGCCCTCAGATCGTCAAAGTGAATAACAACATGGCTCTTGTTTTAAGCCATAAAACTTGGTAGTAATTTGTTATGCAGCTCTAATTAGAAGGGAATTTGGATCTAAAAGTGTGATACTGCTGTAATACAAAGTGAAAGCATTGGCCATAGTCTTTGAGGCCTAGTGGTAGACACACTGGAAAGGACATTAAGGAGGCTGCTAGTGGAAGCTAGAAATACCCTAAGGAATTGTTGCTGAGGGCTTGAGGGAGAATGGGAAAACTTTATTGGAGATTGATTAAAAGGGGACCCTTGTTATGCAGTGGTAGAAAGTTTGACAAGGCTGCTGCCTACATAATGTGGACAATGGAAAGGGACCCTAATATAAGCATGGATTGGGCAGGGCAGATTTTCATGCAGAATGTAGAAAGTGACAACTTCTTCCTTTTCTAGCTTGTCATAAAATATGAGAAGAAATGCACCAAAGATGAAATTGCTGTTTCTGACCACAATTTGAGAAGACCATTGTGAGCCAGAACTTGATCAATTTGAAAATAAAACTATTTCCTCCTTTAATCTCTCCTAGCAAAAGAATGACAAAGAAATCAAATCAAAATAGAAGTATAAGATCCTCTGTCATAATCCCAGAGAAGTAGTTGATGTCTCATAGTCACTTTGTTACAGGAGGCCATCTAAAGAATTTAAGCGTGTGCCTTATGAGCCTTCCTGTTAAAACAACAGAACTCTTAAGACAATCAAGAATTTTCTAACAGCAGCCTCGTAAGGGACTCAAGGTTTAGATGAGCTTTTAAAAGATATTTATGAATGTGCCTTTTGTTTAATAGGGTGGATTATAATTTGATACACAAAAATTTAAGGGAATTATATCAGCTTGAATTAAAAGGACCAGGGAAAGTGCAATAGGAGGAGGTTTTGAGATTCTAACCTGCTTAAGGTAAGAAGCAGACAAAAAGATTTTTTATATTTAGGAATTTTTGTGTGTGTGTGTGTGTAGAGACAGAGCCTCACTTTATCGCCCTAGGTAGAGTGCCGTGGCGTCACACTGCTCACAGCAACCTCCAGCTCTTGGGCTTAAGCGATTCTCTTGCCTCAGCCTCCCGAGTAGCTGGGACTACAGGCGCCCGCCACAGCGCCCAGCTACTTTTTGGTTTTGCAGTTCGGCCGAGGCCGGGCTTGAACCCGCCACCTTCGGTATATGGGGCCGGCGCCCTACTCGCTGAGCCACAGGAGCCGCCCATCGCAGACTGTTTTTATTGGACGTGCCTCTCTTTCACTCAGTTAGGCCCGTGTTGCCCGTCTCCTCTTTTCTTTCACTTGTTCTTCTCTTTCTCCTGTGCCCTGTATCAATAATCTAGTCTTGCTGAGTTCCGTTTTGAGGTGTTAATCTAATTGGGTGGCCCTCAAACATCAGTATGCATTGGGACCACCCAGAGGGCTATTCGAACGCAGATTGCCGGGTGCCACTTCTGCAGTTTCTAACTCAATTGGTCTGTAGTGAGGCCCGAAAATATGCATCCGAACAAATTCCTGACATGCTGCGGGTGGTACTGAACCCAGGACCACACTTTGAGAAACACTGAGCTATTATCATCTCCCTTCTCCCACTTTGTTAGCACTTCTGAGGTTCTGGCATAGAACTGGGCTAAGGGCTCACGAGAAAGAAGAGGTGGCCAGTCCAGGGACAAGGAAGGACTTTAACAGAAGGGGAAAAGAGAACGTGGAGTGACCAGGTGTCAGCTCAGCTCCCACAGTTGCCAAAGGCTTTTATTAGCCTCATCAGTGTAGCTGGGATGGAATAGTAAGCCTAGAGTGGCACCTGGGTCTCTTCTCTAGTGTGGGTCAAGATTGTGGGGTATCCATAAACATATCCTTAGTACTGACCGGGATCTGGGTAGAGCATTTCCAGGAACTCTGGCCTTGAGGCACTCCAGGAGCCTGGGAAGCGGATTGCTGGCTTCTGACCTGATTTTCTGAACTGCTGCACTCCTGTCAAGAGTTATGAGAATTCTTTTCCCACAACTCTCCACTTTTTATTTTAGGAAATGGGGGGACAGAAATGTTTCAAAACTGCTTCCTGCTGGATTTTAGAGGCATGGGGGGAGTTATTGGGTTCGGAAGGTGTTAGTGTTGTCTTGAGAGAGCCTTTTTCAGAAGGAGGACTTGGGTGATGTTGTTGGGTTAAGGCACGAACGGTGTTATGAATGAACTGGATTGCAGTTCAGGTAAGGAGCGGACCTAGGGAGACACAAAGTGACAAAAGAAGTAAAGGGGTGATTGGAGGTAAGACCCAGGGGAGCCAGCTTCCTGAATCAGACCGTGATTGCCAGCTGTTTTCTCCTTGTCTTCAGAGATCACAAGTCCATTCAGCTACTGGCTGCATCTTTGATGAGTCCAGATTGGCTGACATACAAGCAGCATTCTTCCTCGAGGAACAAACACAAGTCCCCCTTTTCTGCAGAGAAGTCAAAGCCATATCTATTTCAGAGCATCACAGCCATTGAGGAATCTACTTGGTCTTGTAGATTAAAAATGCAGAGATGACCCTATGTCATACTGAGATGACCCCAGTAGCTCTTCAGGGTGGTGAGGAGTGGGATTAAGATGGGGGCTCTTTGGGGCCTGACATGTGTTTTTACTGGAATGGGTCGAGGTTGTTCAGGAGGGTCCATGTTGATATTATGAGACAGACAAGCAAGAATGTTTTGGCACCTGTGGCTCAAAGGAGTAGGGCGCTGGCCCCATATGCCAGAGGTGGCCAGTTCAAACCAGATGGCCGGTTCAAACCCAACCCTGGCCAAAAATTGCAAAAAAAAGAGAATGTTTTGTTTCCTATACAATTTTAACATTTCAAGTGAGCCTAACATGTCTCTTTTAGAATTTCAGTGGTCTTAATATTTTAATAATTAGTTGGAGGTCAAAAAGATTTTAAGGGCAACACAGCAGTTTATAAGAGTATAAATGTTAACTTTTTTACCAAAAAGGTGAAAAACAAAAAACAACTCCTGTAATGTGATTTTTTTTAATTAAAGGGAAACAAGTAACCAAATTTTATAAATCATCAATAGACACCCCCCAACCTCAAAAATGGAAGAGCAGTGGCCCTGACAAATCAAGCAGTACCGAGAATGTGGTCTCCATGTTCAAGAAGAAGGACATTCTCTTACCCGCAACCGGAAGACAAACCCAGGGCTCTGTGAGATGATAGCAGTAGAGACCTGAGAGCCTGGGCCCCTTCAGTCTTCATTAGCTAGTCCCAGGAGTTCAGGGGGCTCAAACCCCCGCTCAGTCACTGTCTTGAAAAGGCTGCAGGTCCTGGAGCCCACAGACACTCGTCCTTCCAGCGACCCTGAACACCACAGACCAGGGAGGGTCTGTGCTCAAGGTTAAGGCAATAGCAGGCCCAATGTCCCTGTTTGGCACACTTGTAGCTAGGACCTGGAGGCTATGATGAAGGAGACAGGTATTAGTGGTGCGTGGTGGAGCCCTTCCTCTCTGTCCCTGGAGGGCAGTGGCTCTGGTAGCTAACCCACTTAGTCTTGGGCATCTATGGTTTCACAAGTTTCTTCCATATCTGTACCCTTCTGAAGATTTTCACACCCTTGCTATCCTCAAAGACATACTCAAAATAATTATAATGTTGTGCCCAGGAGTTGCACAAAGACCACCCTGCCAAACAAGCCAAATTTACAGCAGAGTCCTTTTATTGAAGAGCCAGCCAGCAACTGCCTCAATGTCCCAACTGGGTTTCTGAGAGCAGCCCCAGGTGCTTAAAAGGTCAGGTTTTTAAGGGTTGGTCTGCATCCTGGTTGGCATGGAGGCTGTCGAGGTGCATTTGGGTGGGGTAGCAAGCAAGCATTGTACAGAGGCAGAATTTGGCAGTTAGTTAGCTGTATGTTATACCTCTTTGTTTTAATATTTTCCTTTATACATCTTAGTTTTAGTACTTTTCCTCCATACATTTTTGTCTCACCTGGTGTTATCTAAAGGTTAGTCCGGGGACATTGGTTTGTTTCCCAGGGAGCTAGCTAAGCTAGAAACTGGGCATGAACTAGAAACAAGAAATCAATTAGTACTTTTTCATTTATCTTAGGAGTGAATTGACTTATTTCATTTCTTTTTCTTAAAGCTTGCAGTCCAGAAATTTTCCAGAAGTTAACTGGTATTTTTCCATTCTAGCCTAGGCCTAACAAGAAGAGCATAAATGGTCAGAAATACGTACAATTTGGCAAACACTTTTTACATGCTGCATGGTGTTTAAAATGGATTGTGTATCCATTACAAGATTTCTCAACTCATTTCAAACAAAGTGAATGAATGCATATGATTTGCACAGCCTCTACTTGTCACCTGTCCTCAAATGTAAACATTTATACATGAAGAACCAGGACTTTCAAGGGGTCACTCTATGTTAACATGTTTACTGGAGAGAGGGAAGGTCAGATTACGTACATTGAAATACAATTCCGACCCACTCCCTGCATCAGCCAACCCATTATCTGCAGTAAGGAGCCCAGGGAGCATCTAATCTCTGGAAGTCAGACCACTGTATTTAGCAACAGGTTCAGGAAGCCACAGCCACCCTTGTCAGGTCTCTCTGGAGGAGGACGCTCCTGGTCCTTGGCTCCCATTGACAAAATGAGCACTGGTGCCTGTCACGTGAAGGAGTGAGCACAAGCAGAGCACTCACCAGCAACACGCATTTATTAGAGAACACGGCACACGAACTATATGAAAAATACATCTCCAAGGTTGAATGGGTCCCTCCAGGCTCTGCCAAGAGCCCGCCTCTGTGCACACATCGTCTTTCATAGGCTAAGCCCCAAGTTTGTCCCGCCTCTCCCCTGGCAGGATTGGCTATTGCCTGCCACCTTTGGAATAATTGACAGATTGGGGTTATATAACAAACTTCTTAAAATGCACGTGTTTTCCCCAGGAATCTTCCTGAAGAACGTCTTGTGGGGGGGGGGTGAAATTTACAAGTTTAATTACATGATAATGAGTCCAGTTTCAAGGTCACTCGGGGCTCCTGACTATCTCTTCCGACTGGGGAACAGTCCGTGGTCAGTATCTTGGTTCCTATCCCTGCCCCAGCCACGCTGCTCAGTCCTGTCCTATCCAGGAGAGAAGCTCCCGGGCCTAGCCTCCCCTGCACTACCTATCAGGGAGAGGAGCTGGGGGCAGAGACAGCATGTATCCCTCCCTCTAAAGCAGAAAGAGGGAAGCTGGGGGCCAAGGCTGTGTGTAGCCATGACTGGCTGTGGTGGTGGCAGCGGCACTGGCTGGAGCTGCAGGCTGCTGCTGCTGGAACCCTTCTCTCATCTCCAGGGTCGCCCCTTAAGCCAATACGGGCAAGGGAGGCGCCTTTACAGGCTGCCTGCTCCCCAAAGGCGTATGTGACCCTGCAGGAATCTGGGGCCTAATGCCTCTGCCACCATCAGCCCAAACAGCCAGGACTCAATTGGTAACTGACAGCTTCCCTAATTTTTTGTCTCTGTTTCCAACTTGGGATTAACCAGACAGAGCCAGTCACCTAGGAGGACCACTTCTAATCATCCCCTACATTTCCTTCTGCCTCCGATCAGAGCAGACCTTGGGCCTTCCCTTTTGATTCGCTTTCCCTCTGCCCTACCTACCCTTGAGTCTCTATTCCAGTGATGCCGGCGGCCTCCCTTGGGGCAAGAAGCTCTGAATAAAAAGCTTTTGCGTGTGCTCATTTGGTCATCTTCGTTTGTTTTCAAAACTGGCTGGGAAAACAGGGGAAAACCACATCTCACAGGTCCTTGGGGAGACGCTGCTGAGCGTTTCATAAAAGGCTTTTTTGTACAAGATCCATTAGCATGTTGGGCCCGTGTGTATGTAATGGTTGCTGTGTGCATGTGCTCTCAGGCTGCTTCTCATAATTCTGGGGCAGGATCCTGTGATCTCAATTACTGCTGAGGACAAAGAGCAATCGTCAAGGACTTTTTGAGCTGAGATGTGTCATGATTTGTGCATTAAAAACATCACCCCTGTAATTATCAGGCCTGTAATTCTTCCAGTCTGGAAGACTGAGCAGGAGGATCACTTGAGCTCAGGAGTTTGAGACCAGCCTAAGCAAGGTCCCGTCTCTAAAAATAGCCTGGTGTTGTGGCAGTAACTTGTAGTCCCACCTATTGGGGAGGCTCACTTGAACCCAGAAACTTGAGGCTGCAGTGAGTTATGATGATGCCACAGCACTCTAGCATGGGTCACAGAGAGAGACCCTGTGTCAGAACAAACAAAATTAAAAAAAAGAAGAAGAAGAAGAAAGACATCAGTGTGGTAGAAGATGTGAAGTGAGGAAGCAAAGGGTCCATCAATCAGCGTTTCTTTAAAAGAAAGCAAGGACCCTAACGCCCTATACCCAGGCCTTCCCTTGTCCTGAAATGCATTCCCACTGCCCAAAGGGAGCAACATTTTCTTTTCCCAGCACAAAAGATGGCATTGTTATCTTCCCAAACAAGGTGGGCCATAATCATGGTTATTTAATTAGCATGATAGACTCTAGCCAGGAAGCCAAAGGGCAAGTTCACAGCTGAGAAGCCCTTCTTAATTGCTGGGCTTGGAAAGCCCCCCATTCCTTCAGGGGGCCTGCGGCTTGCTCTTTTGACCTCCAGCATCTGGATTTGCTGGGGCTCTGGAAATGATTCCCAGTCTGGGTGATAGGAATCGGGGGGAAAAGACTCTGGCCAGAACATTCAGCCAGAACTTTGTTAATTTCATGAAGAAAAAAAAAATGCAGGTTTCTTATTCCTGGAGCTGTTGCAAGCAAAACCCCTCCAAAAGCCCAATCTTTTAATAAATTAATCAGATGCCCTGCGTTTGAATCCAAGCCCCAGCCCTTCGTAACAGTGGGACCCTGCCAGAGCAAGTATCTTTGGTGTCTATGCCTCTGACTTTCTCACTTGTGAGGACATGAAACAAGCACCTGCTTCCCAGGGTTGCTGTGAAACAATGCAGCTAAAGGGCTTGGCAGCACCTTACATGGAGCAAACTCTCAAAGTTATAACATGTGCTTCCTGAGTTCTTGGTGATGCTTCTATTGTTTCCTAAAGTCAAGGTCGGTATGTCCCAAATACCAGCCGTGCAGGCCTATAAGGATGGGCGGCTTTGCTTCCCAGTATCAACCCCCTAAACAGCTTTTTAAACATTTTTGTCCCCTAATCACTGTCCCCCCACCCATGAAATTTTAATAGCACAGTACACTGTGACCCTTTGGAGGGCCACAAACTATTTTAATATCCAAAATCTTTTTTACCCCTCTCAGAGCCAGATAAAATTTTATATGCATTTTTTTGTTCTTTTTCTTGACACTAATGGCTATGAGCATGTGAAGTTTTGATTTGCCTAGTCAGTGTAGGAACTAGCATTGAAAGAAATAAAGCATCTCCTGATTTAAAAAATCAAAATGACAAAGGAGAATGGGAGATCCACCTGTCGCCTGTGTTAAGAACACAGGAGCTCTAAATGAGATCTGAGTGAAATGAGGAACAGTAAGAAAGTCTACCTGTTTTTCTTTTAAAGTTCAACTTTTTACTCAGAGATATTATATTTCCCCTCAAGGGTATATGTTTGTGTGCATGAGACAGATGTTTGTAACAGGAATGGTAGTGATGAGTTCTTTTTGGTTTCTTACCCAGAACATCTCACAAAACAGCCAAATACACCTCTATAAAGAAGGCAAAATAATGCTAGTATTATGTCTTATTCTTCTCCTGCAATTGTTGTTTTTGTTTGTTTGTTTGTTTGTTTGGGGTTTTTTTTTTGAGACACAGTCTCATTCTGTTGTCCCAGACTAGAGGGCGTGGCATCAGCTTAGCTCACAACAACCTCAAACTCCTGGATTCAAGTGATCCTCCTGCCTCAGCCTCCCAAGTAGCTGGGACTACAGGCACCTGTCATCATGCCACCAGGTAATTTTTCTGTTTTTAGAGATGAGGTCTTGCTCTTGCTCAGGCTGGTTTTCAACTCCTGAGCTCAAGTGATCCTCCCACTTCATGCTCCCAGAATGCTAGGATTATAGGAATGAGCCACCGTGACCAGCCATGATTAGCTTTTTTTATGCAGGTGTGTGTGCATGATTGTGTGTGTCCAAATGGCTGTTTAACAGATGGATGCATTTGGTATAATAAAAAATTGGCTCGGCACCTGTAGCACAGTGGTTACAGTGCCGGCCATATACACCAAGGCTGTTGGATTCAATCCCAGGCCGGGGCCAAATAAACAACGACAAGTGCAACAAAATTAGCCAGGTGCTGTGACAGGCACCTGTAGTCCCAGCTACTTGGGAGGCTGAGGCAAGAGAATCGCTTAAGCCCAAGAGTTTGCAGTTGCTATGAGCTGTGATGCCACAGCACTCTACCGAGGGTGACATAGTGACTCTGTCTCAAAAAAAAAAAGTAAGTAACCTTGAACCTCAGAATATTTTTTCTACTCTAGAGAATCTGAAACCAGATTCCTTTTAACACTCCAGATCTCGGGGCTCCCAGTCACCCCCCCTCCTGGTGACTGCCAGACAGATTTGTCCTCATCCTCACCCTGTGGTCCTAGCTAGGTCCCAGGACACAGTGTCCACTGATGAAGGAGCCAGAGTAGAAAGTTGAACAGGGCACCGCTGGGCACCACTCTTCTGTAGCTCTCCCTGCTCTTGGCTCTCGGAGCTACAAGGATGGGCAAGTGGAGGTTCTGACACTCAAGGAACTCAAAGTCTAACAAGGGAGACTGACCTCCACCATCCTGCACACTCCCCTCTCTTATTCTCCTGAGCACCCACTGTGTGTCTCCTGGGAAACATGCTCTATCTCCAGCACTGGTAGATTTTTCTCTCCAAAGAGGGGATTCCTTGGAATTCTGGTAAAACTCTGCATGCTATTATACTTAAAATAATATTTAAAGTAAAAAACAAAATTGAAAAAGTCAAGGCCAACTTAGATGAGAATTACATAATAACATGAAACCAGGGTGGTGCCTATGGCTCATCAAGGGTGCCGGCCCCATATATCGAAGGTGGCAGGTTCAAACCCGGCCTCAGCCGAACTGCAAAACAGAAATATAGCCAGGTGTTGCGGTGGGCACCTGTAGTCCCAGCTACTTGGGAGGCTGAGGCAAAAGAATCGCCTAAGCTAAAGAGTTGGAGGTTGCTGTGAGCTGTGTGACACCACAGCACTCTGCCAAGGGCGATAAAGTGAGACTCTGTCTCTCCAAAAAAAAAAAAAAGAAAGAAAGAAAGAAAGAAAATGAAACTGGAGAATTTCACAAATAATCTCTTGGCACCAAACTCAGCTTCCTGGCAATCAAAGCAAAGAGAGAAACTTCATTGACAACAAGATTCCCAATAACTTTGGATTAAAACACACAAAAAGTTGACAAGTGACATTGCCTTTCCATACCTGAGGCATGACAGAAATTCATTTTCTCAACAACTCTGACAAAGACTAGGTATAGCAGCTCACACCTGTAATCCTGGCAGTCTGGGTGGCCATGGTGGGAGGTTGCTTGAGGTCAGGAGTTCAAGACCAGTCTGAACAATAGCAAAACCTTGTTTCTACTACTAATAGAAAAATTAGCCAGGTGTGGTAGCAGGTACCTATAGTTCCAGCTATTCAGGAAGCTGAGGCAAGAGGATGACTTGAGCCCAAGACTGTAAGGTTGATATGAGCTATGATGCCACCACACTCTACCAAGGGCAACAAAGTGAGACTCTGTCACTGAATAATCAAATATATATAGTATATATAATGTATATACTATATATATCATATATTATATATGTATTTATAAAGTATATAAAAATATATATACTTGGGAGGTTGAGGCAAGGGGATCGCTTGAGCCCAAGAGTTTACAGTTGCTGTGAGCTATGACACCACAACAATCTACTGAGGACAAAAAAGTGAAATTCTGTCTCCAATAAATAAATAAATAAATAAATAAAACTCTCATAAACTAGCACAACTGATATTATGGAAACATCTAAAACAGTGCCTTGAAATTAAATTTAGCAGTGAGTTCTTCAAGGGTGTTTTACTGAACCTTTGCATCGAAGCTCATGTACCATTCAGTGAAAACAACAGACAAAATGGTGCAAAGGCTGATAACCACTCAAAGCTTCTTTCATCGGGCGATTGGATAAGCAAACTGTTCTGCATCTGTACCTCGGAATCCCACTCAGTGATTATAAAGAACAGACCACTGGTCCACACACAGGGAGGGTGCATCTCAAAGGCACTATGTCAAGCAAAGAAAAGCCAATCTTCAAAAATCACATATTGTGTGATTCCATTTACATAAGAGTCTCAAAATAACAAAACTCCAGAGAAAGAAGACACTGGTCACCAGGGGTCCAGCCAGACTATCCAGGAGTAGCTTGAGTGTCCTTCAAGGTGACAGGAAAGTTCTCAGTCATGATGGTATTACCAGCTGCTGTTCACCTGAATGGCCATCTCGTGCAGGGCGCTCCGGCCAGGCCCTGACAAGGCCGGATGAGCCTATGTGCCGACATCTGAAAATGGTTCATTCAGTTCCAAGGCCTGCTGTCCACGGTCAGAGAGAAGTTGGGGAACTGGACCTTACGGTACTGATCAAGGACCCAGGGTACTCTGGGTATCCAGTGAAGTGTTGACTAACTATAGATTTAGTCTATAAGAAAAATGCTTTGAAGATACAACCACTTTAAGATAGGAAGATAATGTGTAACTTTGTCACCTATGAGGGGGATCTGACGAGTACTATGATGACTAATAACATGCCTGATGTGTACTTTCACTGTGAGGATAAAAAGTAACAAACGGAAAAGAGAGGGGCAGAACAGCTCTTTGAGGCGATATCCTTGCTGCCCTCTGGAATCCTGGCTCTTCTGTGAATAAAAGGAAACTGTTAATCTCTCTTCAGAGTCTTCATTGACTGGCTTAGGTGACAGAAGGACAGACTCTTTGATCCAGCAACAGTGGTGGTTCCACGAATCTATCCATGGCAGAAATTTCTGCAGAACAGTACACACACACACAAAGATACGATCTGTAATTTAATTAGCGATTTTGCAATGTAGGTTTCCTGGCTTTGATTTTGCACTGTAGTTACATGGGATGTCACCCTTGGGGAAATATAAATGAAGGGTTCACAGGACTTTATATACTGTATTTACCACTTCCGGTGAGCCTAGGAAGGCTTGTTGAAAGATTGGTGCAAAATAAAGAGGAAAGAAAGAGACAGTAGCTGTTCTCTGTGGTCCTACTGGCTCCTGAGTTCTCTCACTCAGGGACTCCTGCCCCGCCCCCCAAGGTGAAGCTGTGCTGTCTCAGCCCCACCCACCCCACCCCCCAGCCTGGATTTACAGGCTTACGCAGGTCCCAGGGCCCACCAAGCTGTGATTCTGAAGTCCGCCTTTGATCACTCACTTTAAGTCTCTCACCACTTAGGCTGCCTGAATTTAAACTCTCCCTGAGTGATCTCTATCCTTTCATCGGGCTCCTTTGATGGCTTGCTTCTGGTCACTTGCTGATCCAGCCAAGGTTCTTGCTTCCTGCCAGGTTTTTCTTCACCTTCTCATCCTTCCCTTTGTGGCTAGCCCTTTGCTTGGCTGAGAGGCCGGGATGGAAATTCCACCGGGGAGCAAGCTCACAGGGGTGCTGACCACGCCAGTGTATCCCTCTGTTGTAAGAAACATGCAGCTGGCCTTGGAGCAGCAGCTCAGAGACCGTGCTTGCCAGACCAAGAATCAAAACCTGCGCTTTAATGGGTATTGTTTCATATGACTTTGAAACTGGACTTCTGGAAAATCTGGCAACAGGTGGTTCCTGTGGGTATCAGAGAACTCATTCAGGAAGGAAAAGGCCTATCCAGTTCAAAGAATCAGGAGATGAGGATTCAAGCACCTCATCTTTTAAACCAACAAGTCTCTCCTGCTTGAGACAGAAACTACTGTCCTCTATCTCCCAGGCGTGCTGCAAACATCTGATCGATGATGAGATCAGCAAGTCGATTGGCAGGTAAAATTAAAGGGTTATTGCCCCATCTCCTCGTCCTCCTTCTCCAAGAGCCCTTTCTGGGTTGCTTCAGTTGCCATTCTGCCAGTATAACCTGCCTGACACCAGCATCCTCTTCCCCCTTGGGACATCATTTTTGCCATCAATCTACTTGATTTTAGGTTCACTCCAGGTAGGAAAATAGGAAATTGAGCAGATCATGGCCGCCAGCCTGGAAACCATCAGAGGACACCAATGGACATGAGCCAACCATCAAGAAAGGCCAGGGGATTCTGGATTTTCTGGGTGAACATCCCTTGAGCCCTGTGTAGGGTTGAATTTCCCCAGCAGCAGACTTTGAGCCCAAGATTTGAGCACAAGAAGTTTCTTTGGGAGGTGGTTTGGGGCTCTACAGTGGGAGACAGAGGCTCAGGGGTACTGAGCACCCTGGGGAAATCATATGCGCACACCCAGGGTTGTCCCACCTGAAGACAAGGGAAATGGAGTACCTACTAGCCCCGTGGTGGGTGAAGAGCTGCTCTCAGGGGTGCTAATTTTCCAGCACTTCCGGCCTGCCTAGGTATCAGCCAATAGACTGAGAGTCCAGAGAACCCCCTGAGTAGAAAGGGGAGGTGGTAAGGGCCTGCTGCAAACACAACATCCCGCAGCCTAACTGTCCCGTTTATCCGGTGCTGCCCCACAAACCACCACGAAACCAGATGTCTTAACACGATGACCACATTTAGTTTGCAAACAAATCTATAAGTAGGCAGAGTTTGGCACAGACGGTCACTACCCCACCCTGTGTCAGCTGATGCAGCTTAAAGGACATTTTCTGATTCTACCTGCTAAGCCATGTGCCCCCACCTGGAGGGGCACCTCTTGCTAATTCACACAGGGTGCCATACGAGCTAGCCATGGCCAGGTTTATATAAGCATATATACTTTAGTGAAAATTAAAGGGATCCAGCAAGGAGTCGAGAATCATCTTTTGTTTGTTTGTTTTTGCTCCTTTTACCATGTGATGGAATCATCTTAATGCTCACTCTCTGACACATCGGTGGCTGCTGCTGGCTCCTGGCTGGGAAAGAGCTGGAACACCTGCACACGGCCTCACCATGTAGAGGCATGGGCTTCCTCACAGTGGCGGTTCTGTTCCAAGAGGAGTTTTGAGGAAAAGAGAGAGAACCAGGCAAAGCTATATTGCCTCTTATGAGCTAGCCCCAGAGGCCATGCCCTGATATTTTGCACCTCATAGTAATTAGAAGCAAATATCTAAAGCCAGCCCATATTTAAAAGAAAAGAAATTACACTCCACCTTTTCACAGGAAGAGTGTCAGAGACATGAAGACATGTTTCAAAACAACCGCACTGTGCATTTCAATTAAATTTTACCAATATATTGGGCGGTGTCTGTGACTCAGTGGGTAGGGCACCAGCCCCATATACCAAGGGTGGCGGGTTCAAATCCAGCCCCAGGCAAACTGCAACAAAAAAATAGGCAGGTGTTGTGGCGGGCCCCTGTAGTCCCAGCTACTCGGGAGGCTGAGGCAAGAGAATCGCCTAAGCCCGGGAGTTGGAGGTTGCTGTGAGCTGTGTGACGCCACAGCACTCTACTGAGGGCGATAAAGTGAAACACTGTCTCTAGAAAAAAAAATTTTTACCAATATATTAACATTTCCTCTGAGCTAGATACTTTGCTAGATACCAGAGAGACAGAAGTGGGCCATGCATTTGGAAAGAGATTTAAAGAACGACGTTAGGGGCAAAGCGCCCTACCTTATCCTGAACGTGATTGCATAATTTGCATGGAGTTTACATGAACCTTTGATTAATACTTATTCTCTGAAAAGATTCAGAAATGCTTACATTATTCATGAATGGAACTCTGCACAGGGCCACATATGGTTGGGCAGGTTGAGCACTGCCCCAGGGCACCTGTCTCCCAGGGGCCAAGGGAGGGGTGAACTCTGAATTGCACCTGCTCTCAGACTGTGGACTCTGCACAAGGCTGGTTTGCAAAAAGACATCGTCTGGTTCCAACTGCTAAGCCATGTGCCCCAACCTGGAGGGGGCACCTTTTGCTAATTTACACAGGTGTGCCATATGGCCTAGCAATTTATATAAGCAGATACTTTAGTGAAACGTAAAGATATGTTTGAGGATGGAAGGGAGCACGCAGATGCTAGAAGAATAAAGAAAAATTGTCATCTAGATGCCTAACTCTGTGTGTATGTGTACATATGTGTTTTTATTTCTAGAATAATTTAGTGGCTATAAAGACCAGAAAGAAGTATGTCAAAATATAGGCTTTACCATGAGTGGTGGAATTACAGATTTTTAAGCTTTCTTTTGCTTACAAAAATTTTCTTCAATAAACATATCCAGAGAGTGCTAAAATATATGTACATATTTTAAGAACTTAAAAAAGTATTAAAATTGTAATATTCAAGTCACATTTTATTTGTGTAATTATAAGGAATACAAGATACAATGTACAAGATAACAAATGTTACTGGTATACACTGTGTATTACAATTTTAATACAGCTTTGTCCTTCCTTAAAATGTGTATACATTTTTTCATGTCTTCTCTATTATCTTGAAGAAAAACACAATAATACTATTATTATTATTATATTAAAAAGTAATAATACACAGGATGGCCATAAAGTTTGTACACTATTTTAAATTGCACACAAACTCTACGGCCACCTGTACTGTTAAAATCCTCTGAAGCAATCTGGTAAGCTGAATCCGTCAAGCTGTCCCAGGGGATAGGGCAGAAAACTGCCCCTGAGCTGGCATTTGGCCTAGTTCTGATATTTATTAGCTTGATCTGTGAAACTGACCATATTATTTCTTCCTCTGTGTCTCAGTTTCTTTACCTGTGAATGGGTGACCCGAATCCCTTGCCCCGGATGAAAGGCTCCAGATAGATCTCGGAACTGAACTTGACTTGGAATGCTAAGATGTTGCAGAAATAGGAAGGGGCTTTTCAACCCAAACGCAGCAAGAAAAGGGGGCGGATCCAGCAAAGGTGAAGCGGGGGGCAGAACTAGGCTGCCGCTCACTCAGGTGCCCAATTTAAGGGAGTGTCCCCAAACTCAGCCTACAGATAAATAATATGTACTGAAATGCTTTGTTAGAAATCAAAGTAATGCCCCCAAATCTGTGATGGTGGAATATTAAACGTTTTTAAATAAAGATGGGACCTGACCCTGCATTTCCACAACACTGACTCACCCTTCTTACCCTGAGGCCTGGAATTGGCACAGGAGTCAATGGACTATAATGGCCTGAGCTCAAGGTCATTCTATGGATTTGGAGGTCAAGCCTGGACTGGGGCCCAAACCTCTGGGCCTTTAAGCGGGAGTTCTTTCTACCACACAGGAGCCCTGGGCCTGGGGAAAAGGTCCTTGAGGGTGTGTGTCTCCCTGGAATGTGTGAATACACACATCACCCATCTGCACCATCAGACTGTTTTCTCCCAGGAAAGCAGGGGAACACAGGCAACCCCTTGACCTCTACCCCTGTCTGGGTTCTTGGTATTTCGAACCAAACCTGGACTTCAGGGAACTTGGCCCCTTTCAGTAGGGAGAACAGTGTCTAAGACTTGGTCCTAGGATGGTTTGGCGCCTGTGGCTCAACGGGCTAAGGTGCCAGCCACGTACACCTGAGCTGGCAGGTTCAAATCCAGCCCGGGCCTGCCAAACAACAATGACGGCTGCAACTAAAAAATGGCCGGGCGTTGTGGCAGGTGCCTGTAGTCCCCGCTACTTGGGAGGTGAAGGCAGGAGACTCACTTGAGCCC
>CAUYON010149886.1:0-23495 GCA_963573935.1 Arctocebus calabarensis
CTTTATATAGTGATCAAGAAAATGCCATGAAGGCTATCTGTAACAGTATGATCAAAACATTTCTGAATGTATATGAATCATGCCCTATGATTGCACCAATGTACAGAATTATGATTCAATAAAATTATAAAAAAAAAAAAAGTGACTTGGCCGAAACTATAGTGGATCAATTTGTGATCGAGTTCAAGTTTCTAATTCATAATCTTGCTATCACAATGTGCTTTTGGATAGAAAGTGAGATGTAACCTCTGCCCATTTTTGCGACTAATAAAACTTAGCAAAATATGCCCAATGCTAACGTCAAAAAATGGCTGAGAATGGCATGACACGAAAGTACTGACACACAAAGTAAATAAAGAATGAAGATTAACAGTCTTAAAATTCTCTCTGGGTAACGTATTTGCTGTTGCGGTAGGCACCATAATTTGAGAGCACAAATACAGCCTTGAGAGTGAAGTTGAGGGTATGAAATTTCCAAAGAAGGGAAGCTTGTATTATACAGATTGCTCCAGATATAAAAATAAAAAGAAAATAATATAATAAATAAATATAACAAAATAACATAATTTTTAGCAACAGTTTCTAGAATCAGTTTTTTTTACCCTGTTTTGAGTTGTCTAAAATGTGTTACCTCATTTAATTCTTGCTCTTCTTTTCATTTTAAATGCTACTTTGTTTTATTTTGTACATTGGATATATTTTTAAGAATTTTTATTGTGTATATTTAAGATATACAACACAATGGATATGTTAATTTATAGCACTATCATACCAATTTTACCGTCTATCTTAATTCTTTTATAAAACCCCTGGACATAGATATTTTTATTATCCACAATGTAATAATCTAAAAGAATCTAAATGTGGTAATCCAAAAGAAAAAATAAATTTATATGCTCTCTAAAAGCAGAGATAACGAAACTTAACATAACAGCAGAAATGAAGCCACTTTCCACTTTTCACTTTGAATGAATCCATCATAGTTTCCACGGATTTTAGCAACTTGACCTTCATGTTCCAAATTTTCCTAAACTGAGTTTTCTCCCTTTTTTTCCTGACAGAAAAGCTGCTTTCTCTTCCATATTCAAAACTATAGTCCTTTTCCTTGTATGCTAGTTCCTGTAGTCAAGAAAAGACCAGGTTCTCATGGGTCTCCACTAATTACTGCCCCAAATGTACCTTTTTCCAGAAAGAAAGTACCAGAAAAATCTTTCTTGTTTTAGCTGTTCATGCACAAAGGCCTCACAAGTAGGATTTCCAGATTTAGCGAACAAAAACAGAGGACACCTGGTTACATTTGAATTTCAGATCAATGACACATTTTTAGTATAAGTCTGTCTCAGATATTGCATGGGATAGACTTATACTTAAAACTTCCTTGTTTATTGGAAAGTCAGATTTAACTGGCCATCCTATATTTCCTCTGCTATTTATGATTTCTAGATTACAGAATTGAGATACAGCAATGAGACCAATTTTAACGTGTTTCCTCCTAGTGGGAATCCTGCCGAATGATGTCCATGTCTTAGAGACAAAGGAGCAGCAGATGTCTGATTGGGTGAATGGGCCATCAGCTGAGTACTAACCACTCACATAATAATTTAAGCAGGAGAAAGAAAATAGGTAAGAAGATATGTAGGATATGTAGATTTAAATAGAAAATTTTCTTCAGTTTCTTCCTTTTATAGTGTTTCAGAGTCTGAAAAAGCTATGAAAGTCAATCAGTAAAATATTTGCCCCCAAATTCCTGACTGTGGTTTGGGGACCTCTTCCTTTCACCCCAGGGTTGGTGGCAAAATGATGCCAGGCCAAAGGGTCCCAGTGGGGCTGAAGACCAGCCCACATCCTGCTCCTCAAGCCTTGCACCCAGAGGAAAGGGTGCCCCACATCTTCTTCGCCCCACCTATGTTCTCTGGCACATAATGTGCCTTGCATCTGCCAAATGCCCTCCTTGGCTGCGCCTGTTCAGAGCAGGTGCCTTTTTATAGTTTGCATGAAGGCACTAGACTGTTGGCCCTGATTCACAACAACATTGAACACTTATTTACAAAGTCACTACTGAGAGCCAAGCATCACTCTGGGAAGTGTTAAGTTCTGGGAATAGAGAGATGGACAGAGCATGGTCCCTTCCTTCTAGGAAATGAGAGTCTGCCATAGGACAGAGAAGTAAAGAGATCATTACTAAACGTGCCACATAGGGGCATGCACAGGACCCGATGAGAGCACAGAGGATGGAAAGCTATCTTAGCCTGACAATGTGCAACTAGGAAGGATTCCCAGAGAAGTTGGAGCTTAAGCAGAATCCAAATGGAAGAATGGGTATAGCGAGGCAGGAGGTGATTGAGGGGGAAGAAAAGGCATTCTAGGCACAGGGTGAAGAGGCACGGGCAAATTCACAGAGGTGCAAAACTGAATGCCATGTTGGGGAAACCTCAAGATACTCATTTCAGCTGGAGTGAAGTGGGGGGTGAGGGTGTGGCAAATCATGAAGGGTCTTTCCAGGGATGATAATTCAGGAAACACTGTATTAAACAAGGTCCTGTAGAGTGTTTTTCCTGTTATAACACCCAACATAGTGCCTACAATACTGACTGGTAAATGGTAGGCACTCAATACATATTTTATTAAATGAATGAGTGAACAAGTGATTGAAAGAATGGCAGGACTTGTCAGAGTCTTTACTGGGCCAAAGTGTATTACAGATCTCAAGAGAGGGGCAGAGTATGCAGAATTCCCACCTTCTTTGACCAAGTAACTAAAGACTTAGGTTTTAGAATAGACTGTGGAAATCATGTTCTAAAGGAGACATGGAAACAAGTAACTGCATGACTAAATATAGAGTAAGAGAAATTTGTGATAAGGTTTCAGGGCTTCTTACGTAAAATAGTGCTCAACTTTTTCTCTATCAAGTCTTCTTGGAATTGATTGATTGCCAGTGGGCAAACTGGAGGCCAGAACAAGCTAGACTGGTCCAAGTTCCAAGGGACTTTGCAAGCCCTTTTCAGGGACAGTAATTTATCCTCTTTTTTTCTTTACCTTCATTTATAAGTAGATTATTCCACAGCTAATCAGGAAAACACCAAATTTCCCAGTAGGTCATGTGGTCCCACACCAATCCTAATCTCAGAAATGATGGTCTCAAGGTAACAAAAACATTCATGTAGTAACTTTACACCAGGCAATTTCCACATTTTAACTCATTAATTTTCCATGATGGTCATGGGCATAATAATATAATAATTACATATTGAGTGTTTACTCTCTGCTAGGCAATCAACTAAGTATACTTTACAAACATTATCTCATTTAATCTTCATAACAATTCAACTAATTTATAATAAAACTGTGGTACACAGAGGGTAAGTGACTTCTGAAAGCTCACACAGCTGGTAAATGACAGAGCAGGGACTTGAATTTGATTAGGTCTGACATAAAATTTACATGCTTAAGCACCCCACTACAATACTATTGGGTCTACTATAAAATCCAAATAGAATTAGTATATAATCAAATAGAAAGTTCTATGCTGCTTTTCTCTATGGTCACACAAATGTATCTACAAAAAACCAATCCTACCTTCAACAACTACCATGGAGTAAGCATAATTTATGTCTACTTGCCAAACAGTCATGGGTCAATTATGTACCATTTGTATTTATGTGATAGATCAAGCATGTTGATGGTTCTCAGATTAGAACAGTCAGCTGAGCAGTAACTTATATCTGGCACAAGATGGTGACTACTCACAGCATAACACAATTAGCATCACCTGGGACGGGAAAATGCTGTGCGCAACCCCAAACTAGTCAGTGTTCCGACACTTCCCTCAGGGGTCCTAGGGATCCATGAACCTGCTTCTTGCATCTTCTCATACATAAACCAAAATAAAAGGGAGTAAGCTGGTTGTGATGATTAATGAGATATCACCTCTTGGGTTGGAAGCACAGAGACTGGATACTTGTGTGTGCGTGTATTTTTTTGTTTTTTTAACTATACTACTTGCTTTTGCTTTATGCAAGCAAAATCTTTCATTATGATCATTAAAGTCCTTATAGTTGGGTTAATATGAAAGGCATATTTTTAATTTTGTAGGAGAGCGTAACATACTTGAGGAAGACTGTACATGTTATAATGAATGATTAATATTTACAAACTGAACACACGTAATAATAAGTACCTGGAAGCAGAACATTACCAGTACCCTAAAAAGAGCCACTCTGATCACCAACCCCTAACGGTAGCCTCTCTCCTGAATTTGAAGAGCGTAGATGCCAGAAGAAGTGACACAATGGCTCAGCTAATAAATGGCAGACATGAGATTTAGGCCATCTGACAACAGAGTTTATGCATCAGATACTATGTGCCTAAAACCAGACTTTCCAGATTCTGTAGAGGAAAGAATGTTTCTAGTTCAGAAAAGAGGTGTTTCATGATGTTTGAAGATAAAATGGCAGATGCCTAAATACTCAAGCTTGAAATAGTGGCCATGGCTGTGGAGAGAGGAGCTTGGGATGATGGGAGACTTCCATGATGCTGCTCCTGGATGGACTTATGACAGTGGTGATCTCAAAGGGCTAAAGGCCTTGTCTTTTGCAGTGTCTCCAGAGGCCTCATCTCTGAGCAGCTATTCCCACAAGAGGAAACCGCCAATGAAGAAGCTTAGTTGGCCAGAGAGTATGGATCTTAATTGTAGACAGGTTTTACAGGGCTGAGCAGATGACCCTTCATTGTGCTGCTATAATTACTGCCAGACTCTCCACTATACAAGGTCTGACAATTAAATTCATGAACTCATCCTAGGAAAAGTACCACATACCTCATTGCTGAATATCACTATGGTCACCCTTGAAGTACTCCCCTTGGGAAGCTATGCATTGATGCAAGCATCTAGTCTACACTTCACAGCAATTTTGACCTCTCTTCTGGAATGGCCACCAGAGCTGTTGTCATATAATACACAAAAACAAACAACAACAATAGTGAACACCACTCAGCAAGACACCTGCACACATCAACGTGAACACAGGCTGTGAGATACTGATATCCTAAGGTTATGAGACAGTACTGAGTTGTTTGTACAGTGCTTCTAATGTAAGGGAATGTTGGCAAGTTTGCATACTTAATTTTCAGACCTTATATCTCTAATTTCTTAGCCTCTAGGTTCTCTGGAATTTTTATTCTGTTTTTATTATTTATTTATTTTTTATTCTGTTTTTAAAGATAAGAAAACTGATGATCAGAAATGTTAAATGCCCTGCCCAAGGTGCAGATACTGGGAGAGGTACTAAGTATGGTATAAGCCATAAATATTAAACAGCTGGGCCAGGATGCAAGGCAAAGCCATGTCTGTTTTGACTAGAGCCCCTGCCTGTAGCTGTTATATATCAAGCTGTCCAGAGAATTGGTTCATTGGAGACTTCCTGACTATGTGCTTCCAGAATTTCAGACCAATACCCTGAATTTCTGCTTTCATGGGATGATTCAGAAGAAATTTATTGGGCCTCGGAATGATCATGAACCATATCATGAACCTTAACTTCTACTACTGCCAGAGAAAGACTGAAGTATCCCAGCTTTGCTTCCCAAAGTATGGTCAATGGACCAGCAAAACAAAATGAATGATCTTAGGTTCCATCCTAGATCTCCTGAGTGAGAATTTGAATTTGAACAAGATACTAATGGGATTAGCATACACATTAGGGTTTCAGAAGTGTTTTTGAATGCCCAGGAACAGAGTTCAGCATGCTCTGCTGAAATAGGTGCTGCTGAGCTTATATCTTGGGTAAACATGTAGAAAACATAGGTGAGAGTGTTGATATTCTCATTTTAAAAGGAAGAAAAAGCAGCCACCACTGTCGCCTTGCTGAGGCAATGGGAAGTGGTGAGAATATTCTAATAGGAACAACTTTCAAATAATTTTCAGTAGGCTCAAAAAGATTGAGTATGGTTTGGCCCAGGCCTCATAGCTGTGAGGGGCAGAGTGGGGATTCTAACCCAATCCCATTAAATCTATTGAGCCAGCTCTTTTAACCACTTCTTCATTTTGCTCATGTGGCTATACTTTTTCTGAAATCTCCTCCAGTTCTTAAACCTTAGGCCATTTCTAATTCAAATTGTGCCTTGATTTGTTTTGAAATATGTCTTGAGTACTTTCTGCTTTGTGACAGGCAGTGGGACAAGGTGCCTGGCATGGTACCAGTGAGATGAGTGTGTCTAGCTGTCTTTGTCAAATAAGCTGCTGGTGGAATTTCTAGTAGAAGACAAGACCACAGACTCCTATGTATATTTACTTTCCCTAAGGTGAAGCTGTGCCTAATAGATCTGGCATTTTCTGAAGGGATGACTAAGCAACTGAGGACAAGACAGTAGGTGTCTTGTTGGTAGGTGTTATTGACAGTAGATGTCATTAACAATGTTGCCTTCATGCAAGGCACTTTTTCATTAAAAAAAACACATTGATGGGCGGTGCCTGTGGCTCAAGGAATAGGGCGCCGGCCCCATATACCGGAGGTGGCGGGTTCAAACCCAGCCCCGGCCAAAAAAAACTGCAAAAAAAAAAAAAAAAAACACATTGACATAGCTAATTACTTTTCTCATTGGACTGCTATGAACAGTAAATGGAATGATGTATTATTACTACATTTTACAGATAAAAAAAGAGGTTTGCTGGGGTCATAAAACTTTTTCAGCTTACTTATTAACGAATTCAATTCCAAAGCAAGATCCTTCCTACTCCTGAATTCTTAATCATTTCTTTTCTGGCCCTTCGAAGGTTTAGTACATGTCTATTGTCCTTATTGTAGAAGAACTGATTGAAAAGAGGAAGTAACAGCTAGCTCTCAGATGACCCCTGATTGCTTTCTTGCCTCTATGTTGCCTATCAATACTCCAAGAAGGCACATGTATATGCATCAGTTTGAATCCTTACAAAAGTCTTAAACTAAAGGTATAAGAGAATCATGAGATTTTTCCACATTTTTTTTTGAGACAGAATCTCACTATGTTGCCCTCAATAGAGTGCTGTGGCGTCACAGCTCACAGCAACCTCAAACTCTTGGACTTAAGTGATTGTCTTGCCTCAGCTTCCCAAGTAGCTGGGACCACAGGCCCCAGCCACAATGCCCGGATTTTTTTTTGTGTAGTTGTCATTGTTGTTTAGCAGGCCTGGGCTGGGTTCAAATCCACCAATCCTGGTGTATGTGGCTGGCATCAAGCCAGTGAACCACATTTTATAAAAGAGGCTATTGGAGCACTAAAGAAGGAGTGGCAAACTTTTTCCGGGAAGAGCTATGTAGTATTTTAGGATTTACGGTATCTGTTCCAACTACTCAACCTTTTGGTTAGAAAGCAGCTCCAGACAATAAATGGGCATGACTGTGTTCCAATGAAACTTCACTTATGAACCTTAAAATTAGAATTTCATGTAATTTTCATGTATCATGAAATATTATTCTTATTTTTAAACTGTTTTCTATCCATTTGAAAATGTAAAAGCCATTTTTAACTTTCTGCTGTGCAAAAATAAATGGCAGTAGGCCAGATTTGACCTTTGGGCCACAGTTTGCCAACCCCCACGCTAAGAAGTTCAGCAGCTTGTCCAAGGGCGCATGCCTACTAAGTGTCATACTATTTGTAAAACGTTGGCTGTTTACAACAGCAAGGGTTAGAGGTTTGCCCCATACCCGAATTTTATTTTAGACACAGCAATAGAATTTGGTTTTATTCAGCTAAAATATCAGAGGGTTAATTGCACGTGCTTTTATGTGGAAAAGCTGCCAAGAGTCCATTGGCCCAGGTTCAGAGCTGACATGCTGCCTAATTGTAGTTTGTGAGCTACTGGACTGCTCTCATGGGCTCCTGGACCTCAGATGCCCTGAAAATGGAAGGAGCTTCTCAGCTTAGGGTCTAAGCTAGAAATAATCAACCAAAGCTACTCATGTAGGGAGACAAGAAGCTGGCTTGGAATGATTGGACCTGTGAAATTGGCACTGTCTTCCTTCCTGCTGTTGTCTCAGGGGCAGGGTAGACAGCAAGGCTTCTGATTAACAACTCTTTGCTTCTAAGGAGCAACCAGCTAGCAGCGCAAGCAGTTATTGTCATTACACTGCCCTGGTACAGCCATTTCCCCAGCTCTGTTTTCTTGTTAGCCAGTATACAAATGCAAGAGTGACCGTGGTGACCCATTGCTGAAGATGTAATCTTTAGTACTGGATGTAGTGCATTACCAAGACTTAACCTTGCGGAAATAAAATTAAAGGCCATGCTTTAGAGCTGGTGAGTTTAAGGCAGAAGGAGGTGGTACACAAAGGGAAGAATGCCAGCTCCTTAGTACCCACTGAAGCAACTCCTCCTGTTAAGTTTCATGATATAGGATAGAAGATAGTACTCTACATGAGGATGCTAATTAACTGTTACCAGAACACACAATCTAAAAAAAATGTTGACTTTAAGGTCTTAGCATCCAATTATCTTGCTTGCTGTAAAGAGATACAGAGTCTTCATAGATACAACAGCCATGCTTTTGTGCATAGGCAAATGTGTTAGATGTGACATGGAAGAACTGCATAGACTTGTAGAGTGAGCCGTGTATCTGTCCCCAAACCAGCAGGGACATGCAGGATTTCCCAGGTAGAGTTGCAGATTTTATGGATTAACTCAAATATGGGAAACTCCTCCATATGTATAGAGCACGTATATATAAACATACAACATATAGTGTATATGAATTCATAATATATATTTATAAATACACAATAACTAGAGACAATGGAGTTCTCTGCTTTACTCACAGCAGGATTGGGGAAATTTGAATATGTATATATAATATAAATATAATATTACAATTTAAATATAACATAATAATATAAAATGTATATATGAGTATACATTTTCTCATTTATAGGTATGGATATGCATATACATAAATGTAAACATTTTCCCCAAATTTGTTGTGAACTAATCATGAGGGCCCATTGTCTCTAGTTATAGTCAGGTATGGTGAAAAACTCAGCATTTGGGGAGTTATCTCTTTATAATCCTGAATGCTTTCCATAATTTTGTAGTCAGGAATTAAAAGAATTATATTAACTTGTGTGCAGCCCTTACAAAGGTGAAGCCTGGGAGGCTGAGAGCACTCCAGAAATGATTCTATAGCAGCTCTGCTACTTAGAGTTTCTGGAGTTTAGGGACCTCCTTAAGGGTACCTCATTTGGGACCTGTGATCCAGCATCCCTGGATTTCCAACAGATGACATATTCACGGCAGATTTAGTGAATACAGGAAGATTATGATTCAGGTCAATATTAGCTATTATTATTACCATTACTGTACGCCAGAGATTGCACCAGGTGCAATTTTATGCATGATTTTATTTAATCCTGACAATACACCTATCAAATAGGTACTATTGTCTTCATTTTACAGATGAAGAAACTGAGGCACTGAGAGGTTAAGTGACTTGCCTACTGTTGCACAGCTAACAAGTGGTAGAGCCAGCATCTATATGCAAACAGTCTGATTGCAGATACAAAATGATCTTAACCTCAGCACTATGCTGCCACATCAGAGGACAGAATCTCAGCTCTTCAGGTTCTAAATGTGCTAGGGGAATGTAATTAATTTGAAGCAGAGCATAGGTTTTGTCTTTGAACAACACAGCCAATTAATTTGTTTGTCTGAAGAATCTTCCTGTCAGTCCAAAACCCTAGTTCTTACAAAAATGGATGAAATTAAAGTTAGCTGTCCTTTGCTCATCCTTTCATTTAAGAAGCATGTGTTAAATGAGGTTGAAAAATTAAGTTTGTGAACTCTTCTTTGAAAAAGTGCTACATACTTCATTGCTGAATATCACTGTCATCACCTTCAAATTACTTCCCTTGGCCATCTGATAGCCATAGTTCAAAGTAGAAAAGTATCCTCCAAATTTGATAAATAGGTGGATACTTAGCACCACCTTGATGGGCACTGATGATGGGGCTGCCATGTGACTGGCACTTTGCTAGACAGTAGAGGTCCGTAGCCCCAGCCTCCACTCTCAAGCTGCAGACATCACACAGAAGTGCACTATTGATTGGCTTTTGGAGAGTCTGACTTGCCACTGGCTTTAACCTTGTGGACAGCAGTATGCCTTTCTGTCTGCCTGCTGCCTCAGTGGCCCATTCAAAGCGTTTGGCCATAAACATTTCCAAAGCAGTTCCAGAAGTGGTAGAGAGCCCGGAGCTCTGGGAGACCAGTACTATTTAATTCAAAGGTGATGACTGAGTTTGGTAATGAGAGTAAAAAAAATCATGTCTGTGACCTTTTGTCAAATTCGTAAGTAATCATTAATAAGATGTGAATGGCAAGTGAGAGAGGACAAGGCAGCATTGTAGAGAATATTAAATCTCTCGACAATGGGCCATAGAAAGTACTGGCTAGGGCCCTTTTAGTCAATCTAAATTAATCCCCTAGGATTCTTGCAGGCACACCTAACATGGTGATTCTGCTGAGATCAGGGCCAGAGAGGAACATCAATCTGAATGGTCAGGATTTTGATCCAGTGACTGAGATAATTCAATGTCTGATCAGACATATGTCCCTAAAAGCTGGAAAAAAGTTTAACGTTTACTTTGACTCGTCCTTGCTTGATTTTCCCAGGGTTTCTTTTTACTTATGGTGAGGTGTTAGAGAGGCTGATTTAGATAGAGGTTCTAATCTGGCTCTGCTGTTGACTCAGTAACTGTCAATAAAGTCCCCACAGGTACATTATGGTACACGAAGAAAGCTGGAGGCCTTGAGGGTGAGACTACATTGAAGTGGAATCCTAGGTATGCCTCTTCCTAGCTGTGTGACCTTGGACAAAGTAGGGAACCTTTCTGAACTTCATAGTTTTCAGAAGGCTGGATGAGGAGAAGTGGTAGGGACAAAGGTAAACCTTTTAGCCCTCAGTCTTCTTACCTGCAATGAAGTGTCTGTTACTTTCTTCCTTTGTTTTGCCCAAAGCCCCCAAGAACCTCCTCCACCTCTGTTGGGGGAAGGGTGTTCCAGAACCTCAGCTGTCTAAGATGGCTCCAACCTTGCAAAGGGAAGTTAACACCAAGACAGGCTTGCACCAGCTGCTTAGTCTTTTCTCCTAAGGATTAACGCTGGAATTCAAAAGAAAGGGAGAGATGGCTTAATGGAAAGAAAGAACCGGCTTTTCAAACACTTGCAGAGCCCTTTTATACCTTGCCTTCTCTTTGGCCTGAGCTGGGCCCACATGCACATGCTCACGCACACATTCAGACCACGCAGCGGGGCCTTTCCATCTATTCAGTTTAGAGTGAATGCCAGGCATTGTTGAAAGCAGTAAATATGTTAGGCGAACTACAATGTAAATAACTTTGATCTGGATTAACTAACTGTGCACTGTTTAGGAACTCTGGCATGAGCATCTCCAAGATTACTAATGGTTACTGAGGGTGACAGAAGTTCAGGAACAGATAATTCCTTTAGTTTCAGTAATCATCTCTGTTAGGGTGGAAATGCTCAGCGGGTGCTCCATGCAGGATGAGAAAAGAATTTCTCTAGACCAGTGATTTTCAACCAGTGTGCCATGGAAATTTTTAAAGACCATTCATTAAATTATTTTCAAAAGAAGTTCAAAGCACAGTAAATATATCCTTTTTTTTTTTCTTTTAGTCTTTTTTTGGTCAACATAATTTAAGTGTGTCCTGGAAGTTTAACTTGGGTTCATGTGTGCTGTGGGATAAAAAGGGTTGGAAAATGTTACTCTAGACCAAGATTAGGATATAAAAGTGTAGACTTTATTTTATTTTACAAAGAGAGAAGAGATGGAGTGAGAGAGGGAAGAGAGTGGGGGAAGGGAGGTGGACCAGAGCACAGTGATGGCATGGCATCCCCCAAAAAGAAAGAAAGAATGCCTACAGTTGAGGTCAAGCTTTTGGGTGGTTTAAGGGGGGACAGAAAGGTAACTGCAGCCAAATTGACAAGATACTGTGAATATGAATGCTGTGTCTTTCTTCTTGGCAAGATTGAAGACAGACATTTTTCCAGGTGTTTCCAATCCTGAGGTCTGATTATTCATGTTCCATTGTTCATCCAGGGACACTCAGGAATCCCTGAAGCTAACGGAATCAAATCTAAAAGATAAAGGAGCTCCCAAATGTCAAAAAAAAAAAGAAGTTGCATTTCCTTTTGTCTGCTGGGCTCCTCAGTAGTTGGTGAAAACAGAAATGGGGAGAGGGAGGCTGCTAGCCTGACAAAGAAAGAAAGCAGGCACAGAGAGATTGATTTGGTCATTACTGAAAAACTATGAGTTTATATTTTTCCTCATTTCACTATAAAGGCCAACCATCCTTACAATTTCTCCACTTACCCTACCCCCCAACCTTATATGCCACAATAAGGCATGCAAAGCATGACTTACTAAAGGCTGCTTTCATTCATGAAATCACTATGCTAATCATTGTTAGGAATTGAGAACAGGGGAAATACAGGACCCTGACTTTTATCATTTATTTGCTTATTTATCTGAGACAGCGTTCACTCTCTTGCCTGAGCTAGAGTGCCATGGTCTCAGCCTACCTCACAGCAACCTCAAACTTTTGAGCTCAAGTTATCCTCCTGCCTCAGCCTCCTGAGTAGCTAGGATTACAGGCACCCACTATAACTCCTGGCTAATTGTTTTGTTTTCTTTTTTTTTTTTGCAGTTTTTGAGCGGGGCTGGAATTGAACCCACCACCTCCAGGATACGGGGCCAGCACCCTACTCCTTTGAGCCACAGGTGCTACCCTGATTGTTCTATTTTTAGTACAGATGGGGTCTTGCTCCTGCTCAGGCTGGTCTTGTACTCCTGAGCTCAAGGGATCCTCCCTCCTTGGCCTCCGCCTCACCTGGCCAAGACCCTGATCTTTAGTATTAGCAGTAACAATTGCCGCTGACAGAAAGCCCATGATGGGTCAGCTGCTTTCCTCCTCTCAGCTTCACAATAACCCTGCAGAGCCCCAAGTTACAGATGAGGAACTAAAAGTTCAGAGAGGTGACATGATTGCTCAAGGTCATGTGGCTTTTAAGGGGCGATGTCTTCTAGGTCTCTGAGTCCAGAGTCTGTACTCTTTCCATTTTTCTGTGCTGCACTCGAGAAGTAGGCCACAGAGTGAGGTGGCCAGGACTGCACTGAGCAGGGTTAAAGATCACCCCGTTTCCCTTGGGACCCAGAGTCTGGGAAGAGGGAGCTGTTTTTTTTAGCTGCTCCACACCTTTTCTTTCTCCTCAGCCTATATAAGAAATTCATTCTTCTCTTGTTTGCTTGTCCAGAGAAACGGGTGATGAAAAAAAGCACACTTGCAGGTGCCCTGCTTTGCTTACTATAAATAGCTCCCTCTCAGCCAGTTGCCACAAATGGCATTTTACAGGGAAGGCAAGCAGTTTGAAATAAACCCTAAGGAGATGTCAGGGCATCAATACTCACTTGGCATATGCACCATTCCCAATCTATTGCAGGAGGGTAGGAGTGTTGAGATTTTTTTTTAAATTTCAGATTAATATGAGAGTACAGATATTTAGGTGGAGTGCTGAGATCTTGAAGCCAAAGTGTTTTCATCAGATTCTTTATGTTGTCCCAAACCCTTGGTCAAGGGATCTACAATTAACCAGAAACCTGCTTCTTTGCTTATGAACTGGAAGGCAATAATGACTCAAACCAAGCTACAGTGGAAACTGAATATGGGCTATGTGGTTTAAGTATTTTTATTTTATTTTATTTTATGAGACAGAGAGAGTCTCATTTTATCACCCTGGGTAGAGTGCCATAGTGTCACAGCTCACAGCAACCTCAAACTCTTGGGCTCAATCAGTTCTCTTGCGTCAGCTTCCTGAGTAGCTGGCACTATAGGCATCTGCAAAAATGCCTAGCTATTTTGAGAGACGGGTCTCGCTCTTGCTCAGGCTGGTCTTGAACTCCTGAGCTCGGGCAATTTCCCCACCTCGCAATAAGCATTTTTATTCTGACATTTCTCACTCATTACCCAGGGCTGCTATTTGCTCTTTCCTACCTTGTTGGCCATAAAGAGTTAATGTTCGAGGAAGGGGCCGGCCTGCTGTTCAAGCTGACCTGGAGTTCAGGCACATTTGTATTAAAGTGCAGACCATCCTAAGATGACTAAAGAGGGAGGGGACATGAATTTACTCACATGAGCCACTTTCATTATTTTCCATTAGTAAATAGCAGAATAATTGATTGTGGATCTATTTAATTAGCATAAATGAAATGACAGTTTTATGGGGTAGCATGCATCTATTGATTTTGGCTATGTCCTTTAACAAGGATAAATGATCTTCTGAGAGTTTTTATAATCAAAATTCCTTTTGCTGCAATGTAAAAAAGGGCTGTGGGACCAGGATGCTTCAGGGCAAGCTGTGGGAGCTGGGCAGTTTAAGGAGGCAAATGGTGTGCCAAGGGCCTTGCATTTCTCATGTGAGAGGAAGAAGACTGGACCTGTCTCCACCATTAGTTAATGGTCACTGGGGAGAGAGGGTCTAAGTGCCAGAGCAGAGAGGAGTTAAGATCTTGATTTCCAAGCATGAGGACCTGGGAGCTTTCTCTGTTTCTCTGGTCAGTTCAGTAGGCCAATTGTTGAGGTCTTTGCTGTCAATTGCTCTAGCTGGTCTGCTTCTGGAAAAAATGTGCATAGAAAAATGTGGCCCTTGTTCGGAGAAGGAGTAGCATCCTGGCAGTAAAATCTGAATGCAGGGAAAATGCACTGAGAGTCAGGAGAGCAGGGGCTCTGACACAGGGGTGCATTCCTCCAGTTCTTACATTGAAGCAGGAGTACTAGGTGCTCTGAGCTCTGATAGGAGGCAGAAATGCAGTGGGGGTGACATTTATGGATGCTCTGGCTTTCCCTACATTGTTCCCAATTTGATGTGAAAGAGCAGATACAACGTCCTTATTCCTACTAAGAAAAATATGTGTCCCCACACAATCAGAGCTGAAGCATTATGTGAGGACAGTCCTGGAGTCCAACTGACCTAAGTATAAATCTTAGCCTCTTAGCCCTACTACTTTTTTGGTGTGCTGTTTTGGCAAGTTAACTTTGCTTTCTTAAATTTTGCTTTATTTTTAAGAGACAGAGTCTCACTCTGTCTCCCAAGCAGTGTAGTAACCCATTCGTAGCTCACTGTAACTGCTAACTCGTGTGCTCAAGTGATCTTTCTGCCTCAGACTCCTGAGTATCTGGGACCAGGCGTGTACTACATTGCTTTTTTTTTTTTTTTTTTTTTGTAGAAATGGAGTCTTGCTATGTTTCTCAGGTTGGTCTTGAACTCTTGGCCTCAAGCGATCCTCTCACCTCAGCCCATAATCTCGTCCTTTGCAGAAATTGCAGGCATGTACCAGCATGCCCAGCCAACTTTGCTTTTTGTCATGTCAGAAATGGATATAATAATAGTACCAATTTTACAGGGTGGCTAAAGGAATTGAATCAGATGGCCAGTGTCAAGTAGCTATCATGGAACCCAGTGCAGAGTAGATTCTCAGTAAACCTTCGTCGCTCCCAGCTTTCTTTCCGTCTTGCAGCTGCCACACTACCTTGCCCGTCCCATCTTGTAGCACCCAGTGCATTGCCCTCCTTATTAATCTCAATACTTCTAGGTCTGGAATTAGACATTTTTGGAGAGTTCCCCTGCTGGTGCCCCCATCATCTGCTATACTGCCAGCTCACTATTGGCTCCCACACATTTCGAGAAGAGTTCACAAAGACTGACATTTTAATGATGACAGAAAACAATCAGAGAATAGTTAGGTGTTCTTAGAAATTCGCTGAGATGCCGTGCTGGATTTAAATTCACTTCTGAATGTGTATTTAACACCTAGTAAATTCAGAGGGTTGTGAGCAGCTGGGAAGAATACTCAGTGGCACGTGTCATGGGTAAAGCACAAGTGGTGGGGGACAGGGATGAGGTTGGCAGGGGCAGCCAGCCCTGAGGCAGCAGTGACCAAGTGTACATAAAATGGAAAGTGACCAAGAATCAAACCATGATGCCAGACACATTCCTTGGCAGTGTAGGATTACATGCCAAGCCAGTAAATGCCACGCTAGGTGCACAGACAGGGCTGTTTCCATTGCTCCCAGCCCTCACTCCATCTGTGCTTCTACAGCTCCTCGTATACACACAGCTCCACTCGGTCTCTGCTCACCTTGCATCATTGTGATTTAGGGAAAAGGACCTTACTGCAAGTTGTGGTGCCCATTGAAGGCTTCACGATGACAGAGGCATAGTTCAGTTTAGAAGTAGATAGTAAAGGACTGGAATTAGAGGGAAGAAGGGTGTTCACATGGAGAATCTAGTGGAAACATAAGCCTGGAGCCAGAAATGTGTACGGCATGTTGAGGGTGGGCAG
Organism: Arctocebus calabarensis; assembly: GCA_963573935.1. Classification (NCBI taxonomy): domain Eukaryota; kingdom Metazoa; phylum Chordata; class Mammalia; order Primates; family Lorisidae; genus Arctocebus; species Arctocebus calabarensis. Next base: position 16,382 of record CAUYON010149886.1, read on the forward strand.
GCGGTGGGGGGGTGTTTGGGGGAGGGACAGGACTGTGAGTTCCATGGGATGACTAGAATGGGAAATTTGCAACCCAGACTATACTTGCAGTCGCACAGCTGTCCCCCAGGCAGCCTGGCATTCATGGAGGCTGTGCTCTGCCAAAAGGCTGGGGCAGGGGGATTGCAGTTAGCTAGGAGAAAACAGTTCCTTCTAAAGAGCTTTGCTAGGGCTCCCCATTCCAGTTAGAAACATATGGCGCTGGCAAGGATCTCTGCTTTATTTTATCTGAACCCATTGCTTAGCCTCTCCTTGCTGTAAATTGCTAGGGCAAAAGCAAAAAGGCAGCTGGCCTGCCTGAAGGAGTAATCCTTAGCTAATGCTGCCATCTCCAGGAACATGCCTGCTAATAACCAACACACAACAGGCCTGCTTCAAACCGGCCGCCCAGACAGGCTCCTCCCCTGATCCCAGGCTGGCCTGGCTTCTCCAGCCTGAAATTTGGGCAGCTGAAGAGAGGGAGTAACTGCTCAGGGCTTCTAGAGTCCTTGACTACCACCTGCCTTCTCTTTTCTCTGATTTGACAGGGATGTGTAGCAAAGTCTGTCATTCAAAGCATGAGAAACTCCTCGTACTAGTTTGCTAGGGCTGCCGCCACAAAATTCTGGGTGACTTAAATATAACCAATTTGTTTTCTCACAGTTCTGGAGGCTAGAAGTCCAAGATCAAGGTTGTGGCAGGTTTGGTTTCTCTGGAAGCCTCTGTTTGACTTGGGTATGAACACCTTCTCCTTGTGTCCTCAGGTGGACTTTCCTCTTTGTGCTTGCCTCTCTGGTATCTCTCTGCATGTCCAAATGTCCTCTTTTTATAAGGACACTGGTTAGCTTGGATTAGAGCTCATCCTAATGGCCACATTTTAATCACTTCTATAAATGCTCTATATGTAAATACAGTCACATTCTGAAGTATTGGGGTACTTTAACATAAGAGTTTTGTGAGCACCATTCAACCCATGATATTCTGCACATAGTTAAGAGATAACCCCAATTCTTTCTCTCCCTGGACCTTTGCTTCCTCATCATTACAATAATGGGTTAGAGCTAGAAGCTTAGAGATCTTGTCAAAAAAGCAAGTGATCAAGTGATTCTATGAAGTACAGATAAGTTTTTAGACAAGAAATGTAAATTTGTGATGACTTGCTAACAAATGGTTGTTCCCAGTCCAGACCAATTTCTTATTCTGAAAGTGAACTGATGTAGCAATTTCCTTATATAATTTGAACTTGCTCTACATTTTCATTTGTTTCTTTAATCAACAGTTTTTATTGCATTACATATGCCAGGTGCTTGGCTAAGTGTGAGAGTAAACAAGCTGGGTACATTAGATTAGTGGTTCTTAACCTTCCCAATGCCACACGTTCCATTAATACAGTTCCTGTGGGTCGTGACCCACAGGTTGAGAACCACTGCATTAGATCATATCTTCTAATGACTTCTTACTATAAGTTTAGATTTATTCTGCAAGAAATTTTTGGACCTCACAACAAAAATTGAGTTTAACCATTCCTCTACTTTTAACAATGGATTTGTAAGCATATAGTTTGAAGGATTTAACTCCCTGTACAGAGTTTTCAGGTCTATTTATTCTTTCATTGATTTCTATATTCCATGAATAATTTAAAATAAATATCCACAGTGTGCCAGGCACTGATCTAGGTGCTGTGGCTACTGTGCAAAATGAAACCAGCAAGGTCGTTAGAGTCCAGAGAAGTGTTTTTGAATCTTTTATATCTCACAGCACACTTGAATTCATAGTTAAATAAACTTCTGTGGCACACTTAAACTCTGTTGAGTGAAAATGACAGTAAAGAAAAGAATATACTTACTGTTCTTCGAACTTCTATGATCTCACCTGTGGCTCAAGGAGTAGGGCACCGGCCCCATATAAGAGGGCAGCGGGTTCAAACCCAGCCCCGACCCCCCCCCCCGCCAAAAAAAAAAATTGCAGCACACTTAAGATCCTCTAATGGCACAAGAGTGTGCTGTGGCACACCAGTGGAAAATCACTGGCCTGGATTGAATCAGAGGTTATAGTGTTTATTTCATCAAAGGTGATGACTATGTAGTAGAAGATATGTTGGATAACAGCACTCCCAGGTTTGCTGATTGTCCAGAAGGATTCAGCACATGGTTGTATCAGGGCTAAGATTTATTACAGCAAAGGGATACATAGCAAAATCAGCAAAGGGAGAAGGTGCTTGGGACCAAGTCTGGAGGAAAGCCACAGGCTTCCAAGAGTCCCTTCCTTCTCAGTGCACTCACAACGGACATGCTTATTTTCCCCAGCAGCAAGTGGGTCAACACATGTAACATATTGTCTACCACAGAACCTCATTAGAGACCCAGGGTTTTTATTGAGGTAGGTCACATAGCCTGGTATGTCCTAAAATTCCAGATGTCCAGAAGGAAAACAGATAGGTGTGTGGCATAAACCACATTGTGTAAAATTGTTTAAGCATAGTGAGCCACTTTCATCATTTTGCAAAAGTTTCACATCAGTGTAGGGAACTTTTGGCAGCCAACTTTCTAGACACCAACCAAGGGTGTTCAAATATTCAAGCAGGGATTTCTAAGGACAGCTGTCTCAGATGATTGGTGAAGTGATATGGGGGAATAGTTTTCTGCAAATGAACATTTCAGATAGCAGCAACAAAAGATGCAAATGCCTAGTAGAAAAGGGAGCATGGTTTACTCATGAAACTAAAAGAAATTCTGTGTGCTGAAAAGGAAAAGGCAAAGACTTCAAGGCAATCAAATGGACAGTCTTTGTAATATACTTATTCATTCAAAAAAATGTATATTGGGTGTTATATAAAGTGCTGAGAATATAATAGGGATCCAGACAGATGTTTTTGTCCTCATTTTACCCATGTGCTAAATTATAGTGCGTCCATTTTACTAGAGGTCCTCTCTCTAATTTCAGGTACAACATCAACATTTAAATATATTCACACCCTCTCTGATTAGGAAAAAAAAACCAAAAAGATACCTTCTACCCGAAATTCTACCTTAGGCCTATGTGTTAGTAATCTATTACACATACATATTAAATGCTCATAAGGCAGATTTTAATTGCAAGCTATTTGTTGCCACTATGATTATCAGCCTTGACATTTTGTCAGCTGAGAGTGTCATGATTGGAAATCCATTTATGTTTTGGCAGCATGATTTTCTTGTTCCTAATCAGAGTGAAGAATAATCTCTTAGCTATTGAGTAAGCAATAAGACTCAACCAGTCCAGAAAACAGATCAATCAGCTCTATTCAGACAAAAGAACACCTTTACCCTAGAATCTGATCAATTTTGATTAAGTCAACAAGAATACTGCTATTTAATAAGCTGAACTATTCTTTTTTTTTTTTTTTTTTTGAGACAGAGTCTCACTATGTGGCCCTCGGTAGAGTGCCATGGCGTCACAGCTCACAGCAACCTCAAACTCTTGGGCTTAAACTATTCTCTTGCCTCAGCCTCCCAAGTAGCTGGAACTACAGGTGCCCACCACAACGTCCAACTATTTTTTTTGTTGTTGTAGTTGTCATTGTTGTTTGGCAGGTCTGGGCTGGATTTGTACTTGCCATCTCCAGTGTATGTGGCTGGCGCCCTCGCCGCTGAGCTACAGGTGCCGAGCCAAGCTGAACTATTCTTATTTACTGTCTACTGTACTTAACCAGGACACATCTCAATTCTGTTTTCATATTATACCACTAAGAATGGTTCTAAGTTTAACGTGAGGCATTCCATGAAAGAAAAATTTACTTTCACCAAGTTACAGACTCAAACATTGCCCAGATTTATCCACAGAGCTAGAGCAGTCGGGATGGTTATAGGATCCATGTACTCATCTCAAAGTGTCTGGTATCTTACAGTTTGACATTGTTCACTGTAGCTGACTTAGGCTCTCTTGAAACTCTAGCATACTGACAGCATAGACATTTCGTAAATCAGATATATCCTATACTGTCAAAGTCTACAGTATATCTCATAGCCATCAAAATGAAAAATACAGCACTCTACGAGGGCAAGAAAGTGAGACTCTGTCTCTAAAAAAGAAAAAAACGAAATAAAAAGAAAAGAAAAGAGAGAGAGAGAAAACACTTTTAGAACTGTGATTTTATTTCTTCTAGTAAAATGCTTTTCTCCATATATTTGCTGTCATCTTACCTAGCAGTTAAAGCTGAAAACCTGACAGTGCCTCCTTCTCTATTATAGATAGATAAAAAACAGCTAGGAAAACAAACCACAATCCAGATAAGTAAAGCTCTCCCTGGCATTTAGCTTTTGAAAATGACAAAAATGCAAGACCGCTTGAATTCCTCAGTGCCTGGAACAGTACCTGGAACCCAGTACACTCTCCATAAATAGCTGATGAATGAATGATTGACTGAAAGGGGGGATGTAGTAAACACATAAACACAAAACAGTGATGACAAAGTATGTGAAAAATGAAGCTGATCTGTAACAAGGTGAGTTATCTCAGTACCTGTTTCAAATTTTAACGTTCTCTTTATATTTCAACTGTTAAAAATCATCAATAAAAATGAGTTATGGAAGGTGGTGATTCAAACATGGATGCCTTTGATTCTTTCTGGCAATGAGAAATAGCCTCAAAGGATGAATGTCTGGAAAATAAATTGTTTACAAAAATATATTTCAGTTTCAACCCATGGTCTGTGCTTTGGTCCAGACAATGTGAAGAATTTGTGTACTTCAAGTCAGCATAAAATTGAGAGGCTAGGAGCATAGGCTCAGGGGACAGACAGTCCTATGTGTCATTGTGTGAACTTCAAGAGGTCAGGGACAGTGAGGACTTATCTCTCACTATCTCTACACCAGCTATCTATAAATTTTCTGATCAAGTACCTCTATCTGAGTGTGCGTATTTGTGTATAAATTATGCATATGCATACATCTAATAATATATTTTATATTTTAATTGTTTATATTATAAAATATATACAAACACACATAAAAAGGATGAGAAAAATAAATATAATTGGGATTCCAATACACTCTTCATATATCCAGTTGTCTCACCCATTCCTGAGAGTCACGCATCCCACTTTGGAACACTTTTTTTGCATATTGTGCATTGTAGGTACTCAATAATATTTGTCAAATTATTGAATACATTCAATTCAGAGGTGAACATGAGTAGATTCTACTATACATATTTTGGGCCTTTGTCATCCATAAAATGGGATAATTATGAATAATAATAGCTATATGTGGGGATTGTGAAGAGTAAATGAAATAATCTATTAAGTGTTAATAATTGATATGGTGGTGATGATGATGATAATGGCAACCAGGGTTAAATCTCTACTTCTTAACAGTAGTTGTTTAGCCCACACGCTCATCATTATCATTAGCTTTGACAATGGGTACACATCATAGATTCTAGTTGATAAGAGGAATTTCATACACAGAACTTTGAAGGATGTTGTAGAGTAGAGCGTGTGCACAACAGCAGGTGTTTTAGGGGGTTGCACCTGCATTCTGTAAGTTGTTAGAGGAGAGCTTGTGCACACTGCACCCTGATAAGTTGTTTAAGGGGTGCACCAGCACACCGTTAAGGTGATAGAAGAGAGCTTGTGTACACCTACAATAACATGTTAGAGGGGATCTTGTGCGCACCTGCACCCCAATAAGGTGTTAGAGGAGATTTGTACAAACCTGCACACCCTTAAGGCGTTTTAGGGGTGCAATTACAGTCAAGATATTGGAGGAGATGTTGGGTGAACCGGCACCCTTTTAAAGTGTTGAAGGGATGCTATTGTCTTCCAACAAGATGTTAGAGGACATCTTATGCACACCTACACTCCTTTAAGGTGTTTTAGGGGCATACTTCCACCCTGATAAGGTGTTAGAGGAGATCTTGTGCACATATGCACCCCATTAAGGTGTTAGAGGAGAACTTGTGGGCACCTGCACTCCTTTAAGGAGTTTTATGGGCACACTTGCACTGTGATAAGGTGTTACACAACATCTTGTGCACACTTACACCCCAATAAGGTGTTAGAGGAGATCTTGTTCACACATAGCCCCTGATAAGGAGTTTTAGGGGCACACCTGCTCCCCATAATCTGTTAGAAGAGATCTGTTGCACACCTGCACCCCAAAAAGCTGTTAGAGGAGATCTTGTGCTCACCTGCACCCTGAAAAGCTCTCAGAGGAGATCCTGTGCACATCTGCACCCCGACAAGGTGTTAGAGGAGATCTTGTGAGCACTTGAGTCCGAAAATGTGTTAGAGGAGATCTTGTTTGTACCTGCATCCCAGTAAGTTGTTAGAGGAGATCTTGTGAACACCTGCACCCCGATCAGGTTTTGAGGTGATCTTGCTCACACCTGTACCCTGATATAGTGTTAGAGGACTTCTTGTGCACACATGCACCCCAATAAGGTGTTTTGGGGGAGCACCTGTACACTGATTAGGTGTTAGAGGATATCTTGTTACCACCTGCACCTCATAAGTTGTTTTATGGATGCACTTGCACCCTAATTAGGTGTTAGAGGAGATTTTGTGCGCACTGCACACCGTTAAGGTTTTAGAGGGGATCTCGTGCACACCTGTGCTCTGAGAAGGTGTTGGAAGAGTGCAACTGCAACCCAATAAGGTTTTTGAGGATATCTTGTGCACACCTGCAGCCCATTAAGTAGTTTTAGGGGCACGCCTGCACCCAAATAACATGGTGTAGATGTTGTGCGCCCCTGCACCCCATTTAGGTGTTAGAGAAGGGCTTGTGCACACCTGCACCCTTCAAGGTGTTTTAGGGGCACACCAGCATCCATTTAACGTGTTGTAGAGGAGAGCTGGGGCACACCAGCACTTTAGGGCATTTATCCTTTTTAAATGGCTGATTCATTTTTCTTGGGATATGTGTGTATGCATATGCATGTTATGTGTTTGTGTTTATACACACATGCACATCTATCACCTTTTTTTTTTTTTTTTTTGAGACAGAGCCTCAAGCTGTCGCCCTGGGTAGAGTGTCGTGGCATTACAGCTCACAGCAACCTCCAATTCCTGGGCTCAAGCGAGTCTCCTGCCTCTGCCTCCCAAGTAGCTGGGACTACA